>VXBW01006006.1:39801-61992 GCA_013400375.1 Thinocorus orbignyianus
CCAAATATCCCGCCGTGTCCCATGTCCCCATCTCCTTGTGTACTCGTACATCCATATTCCCTTGTCCCTCTTCTCTGTCTCTCTGTATCCCTGTGCCCCCGTGTCCCCATTTATCCATCTCCCAATGTCCCCATGTCTGTGTGTACCCATGTCCCCTGCGTCCCAGTGTCCAAATATCCCCATGTCCCCATCTCCCTCTGTACCCAATATCCCCATCTTCCCTTGTCCCTGTGTCCCTCCTGTCCACATGTCTGTGTCCCCACGTCCCTGTGTCCCCATGTCCCTGTAATATCCACACAACCCCGTGTCCCTGTGTCTCCATTTCCCCATCTCCCAAAGTCCCCATGTCCGTGTGTACCCATGTTCCCTGTGTCCCCGTGTCCCATTATCCCCATGTTTCTCTGTCCCCATCTCCCAACGTCCCCACGTCCCTGTGTCCCCATGTCCCTGTAATATCCACACAACCCCGTGTCCCTGTGTCTCCATTTCCCCATCTCCCAAAGTCCCCATGTCCGTGTGTACCCATGTTCCCTGTGTCCCCGTGTCCCATTATCCCCATGTTTCTCTGTCCCCATCTCCCAACGTCCCCACGTCCCTGTGTCCCAATATCGCCATGTCCCCATCTCCCTGTGCACCCATATCCCCATCTCCCCTTGTCCCTCTTCCCCCGTCCCTCCGTGGCCCCCTGCCTCGGTGGCCCCATGTCCCCCCTTTCCTGCCCCCCCCTCCGCGTTCCGCCGGCACTGACCAGCAGGTGGCGCACTGGGGGCGCGGCGGTGGGCGGGGCTCTCCTACGAAACGGGGCGTGGTTTGGGGGGGGGGGGGGGTTTCCAGGGGGGGCGTGTCCCGGGAGTGGGCGGGGCCGGGCTGGCCAGTTCCGGGCTCCGCACACGCCGGCGGCGCTGGCTACCGGGACTGGGACTGGCGACGGGTGACTGGGAGCGGGTCACGGGGGCGAGAGGGGGAGCGCAGCGATGCAGCCCCCACCGCGCAAGGTGAGTGCGGGGCCGAGGAGCCACAGGGGAGGGGTCCCGGCGCCGGGGAAAGCGGGACCGGGGTCCTCTGTGGGTGCCAGCGGAGCAGGGCTGAGTCCTACAGCGGGAGTCGCGGACGTGGAGTGGGACTGGGGAAGCGACGCCACGGCTGGACGGTGGCCGCCGGTACCTGCAGTGGCAGCCGGGGATGGGGGGGGAGAGTGGGGAGTGCTACCGGGGGGCAGCGGGTGAACCCCCGCATCCCGGCCCAGCTGGGGCTGCAGCAGCTCCCCGGCGCTGAGCAGTGTCGTCCCGTAGGTGAAGCTCACTCAGGAGGTGCGGGTCCACCTCCTCGAGCAGCTCTCGGGCCTGCAGAGCAAGCAGCAGCGGGATGCCGAGCTGCTGGAGGACATCAGGTAGGGTCCCCCGTGTCTTGTGTCCCCCACTCACCATGAGCTGAGACCCATCAGTTCATCCCACATGTGGGGCCGGGGCCAGCCTGCCAGGCATGGCTCACCTTGAGCCCGCTGCGTCGAGGTCACAGACTCCATCACCCACTGGGGTGGCCAGAAGGGGAGGGACATCCCAGTGTGGGGTGGTGGCTCCGGGGTGATGGCAGGGGTGGTTCGTCCCTATCCCCCTCCATGAGTCCTCGCCTGCCCTGCATCCCCTCTCCCCACAGGTCCTACAGCAAGCAGAGGGCCGCCATCGACCGGGAGTATGGTCAGGTGAGGAGGTGGCACTGATTTCAGGACCGATGGCCTAGGGAGCACGAGCTGATGGCCAGTGGCCACAAGCACCAAGCCCCATCTTTCCTTCCTGGGGTGTTGTGGAGCCAGGCACGGCCCCACGAGAGCCATGAGTGGCCTCAGAAATTGTCTGAGCAAAGTGGGGCTTGGCTGCTCCATGCTGAGCACAGCAGGCAGTGGTGGGTGGGCTCAGCGTTGTCCCTGCTGGAGGGGACCATCCACGTTAGGGGACCCACTTGGGCAGCTTTGTTGAGGAGAGCGTGGCCCCAGCTTTGGATGATTTAGGGGCCCAGAGGAAAAATGTGGGATATGGGGGCAGGAAGCCACTGGGCTCTGCCGTCTGCTGGGTCATTGCAGGGCTCTGCTGTTTAATGTTAAAGCCCGGTTTGGCTCCGTGAGGCATCCCCACAACATCCCTTGGGGACACCCTGCAGTAGAGAGGTGTTCCCCTCTCCTTCAGCCAGGCATCGTGCCACCCTGCTCCCTTTTGCCCCCCTACCTCCCCCCAAGCTGGGGAGGGAACCATCCCCTCAGGGTTGGGGTCTTGCTGTGCTCGGCTTTGCCTGGAGCTCTTCTACTCTGCCTACACAGCCAGTGCCCCTTTGCTGGTCCTCTGTCCCAAATGTTGCAGTGGGGGTGTCCTCTCATGGTGGTGGCTGCTCCCCAAAAGTGTTTTCCCGTGGGGAGCATGATGAGGTCCCATCTGACACCAAGCCACTGTGAGGTGTGTGTGTGTGTCCTGCTCTGGGGACACCTGTGGGGTGGGGAAGCCCACTTTTATTCCCAGAATGGGACAGCTGGGTGCTCGGCAGAGTTGGGGAGCACCGGTGATGGAGGTGGGGTCTCTCTGTAGGCGCTGCAGAGGCTGGCGAGCCAGTTTGTGAAGAGAGACTGGCAGCGGGGCCGTGGAGACGCTGGCGATTCAAGGTAAGCTGGGGACAGGGACAGGGATGAGGGACTGGCAGCGCCCACCTGTGACCCTCCTAGCTGGTAGATGCCTAATCCTAAGCAGGATTTGGGTGTCCTGGAGATGCAGCCCAGGGTGGGATGTCCCCAAGGATGTGGTACCTGACTGGGAGGGGCTGGAGGTGTTGGCTCTCCTATCGGCATCCCTAAAAGCTGGCAGGGAGGCAAGAGGAGGACCCTGCCCTGTCTTTTAATGTCCCCCCCCAGGAGCGCAGTCGCTGTCTGGAAGGGTGTCATCGAGGGGACTGCGCATGCCGGGCAGGTCCGTGTCACTGCCTCAGAGAGCTACCGTGCCCTCGCTGCAGAGGCTGCCCGGACCGCCCGCCTCTCCAAGGAGCGGATGCTCAAGAAGGTACTGGGGGGTGAGAACACGTCCCCCGTGCCCGGGGTGTTGGGGACAGCTAGCTTACCATGGCTGATGGTCCCTGCAGGGCATGGAGCGGCTGCAGAAGGCACAGGCAGAGCTGCTAGAGACGGTGAAGGAGCTGGACAAGGCAAAGAAGCAGTTCACCCACCTCCAGCGGAGCAGCGAGGTGGCCAAGGACAAGGCGGCCGACGTGGAGGCTCGGTGAGAGCAGGGGACCTTGTGGTGGGGAGGACACACACACACTGTTGTGGCCACGAGGTGGTCTTACGTCACCCCCCCAACCTCCCTAAGGCTCCGGAAGAGCGACCGGAGGATATTTCACACCAAGGCCAGCCTGCAAAAACTCAGCGCCAAGGTGAGCAGCATCAAGGGGTGGGGGAGCAGCAAGGTCCCCCAGCACAGGGATGCTGGGGTGGTGGCCCCCACCTCGTCACCAAGCCCTGCTGTCCCCCCGCCCAGTTCTCGGCACGGCTGGCCGAGCACTCCAGGCAGCTTGCTGGGGTGCAGAACGAGTACACCTTTGCCCTGGTGTCTGCCACTGCCCACCTGGAGCATTACCAGCGGGTGGAGCTGCCTGCTGCCATCCAGGTAGGACCAGGACCCCCTCTCCTGTGTTCCCCACAAACAAATCTTTTTCCTGGTGATGCTTCCAGGGAGTGCAGGGACGGGACTGGTACCCTGAAGGGTCAGGATGCTCCCCTGGGGGATGCAGGCAGAGCTGCACCACCCATTGTCCCACCCGTTTGCCTCCAGGTCCTGGATGGTGACCTCTATGAGCGACTGCGGGAGCACTTGTCAGTGGCCAGCCGGACAGAGGTGGAGACCTGCCGGGCCACCAGGGACTGGTTCCAGGGTGTTGCAGAAGCCTCCACACGGGTAATAGCACCCATCCTGGGAGCTGGGGAGGGAGGGACAAGAGGGGATGGATAATGCCCCCCCAGCCCAACATCACTCTCCTCCCACAGGTGTGCCGGGAGCAGGACCTCCTCCTCTTCCTGCAGGACCACCCTGCCTTTGCCCTGGCTCCTGAGCAGCACTTCCAGCTCAGCAGTGTGGAGGAGGTAGGTGGTGGTGGTGGTGGGACATTACAGAGGGGGGGTTCCGCACAGCCACCCCTTTCTCAGCCACCCTGTCCTTGCCCAGGTGTGCCTGCTGCCTCCGGGGGATGACGGGGCCAGCCTGGAGAAGGAGGCACGACGCTGGGCCACCCGGGTGGCTCGGGACCGCAAAAACAAGGCACACGGTGAAGAGGTGAGTGCTCTCCTTCCCCACAGAGCATGGCGGGGGTCAAGAAGGGGTTTTTCCTGCTACCCTCCCTTGGCTCCCACCACCCCATTGACCGGTGGGTACCCACCCAGGTGCTGCGGTGGCTGGAGGCCAGGAGGCAGCAGGTCTCGGAGGCGGAGGTGGCCACCATGGAGCGGAGGATGGAAGAAGCAAGGGAGAACATCCGGAAGGCGGAGGTGGGTCCCACCCCAGGGAGGAGGTTTGGGGTGGCCTCAGGATCTGACAGCCCCCACCCCCATCCAAGGGGATGAGGACACCAGGGATGGGCAGGTGGGATCACCAGGAATGTTCTGCCACTGTGGCAACCCCACTGGGGACCAGGGGTGACGGGGCTTGCTGGGCTGTCCCCCCACTCCATAAGTGTTCCATGTAGACCATGACAATGTGTGTGTGTCCCCAGGTCAGCTGGGTGAAGGCAGAGGCACGGCTGTCCCTGCTGCGGGCAGCGGGGCTGGATGTGGATGCGTGGTTGGCAGGGGCCATGGTGGGAGGGGGTGAGGAGACCCCTACAGGGCTGGATCCAGCCGAGTTCGACGACTATGAGGACAGTGACGAGCCAGATGAGGACAACGAGCCTGGCCCTGCTGCCCGCACCTACCCCTACACCTGCCGGGTCATCTTTGGGTACCAGGTAGGACCATGGCTACCGCTCTCTTGCCCAGGGCCAGCGTCCCCGGCCTCCCTGCCACCTAGTTCCCTTGTCCCCTGCAGGGCTGCCGGGCAGATGAGCTCTCCATCACCCAGGGTGAGGAGCTGGAGGTCATTGAGGACGGTGATGCGGAGGAGTGGGTGAAGGTGGGAGCAGACTGAGCACCCTGTCCCATACTGGGGGACTCACAGGTCCCCAGGGCTGTCCCTGCATCTCGGGACTGGGATGATGATACGTTTTCTGTCCCTTCAGGCTCGGAACAAGGCAGGCCAGGTTGGCTACGTCCCCGAAAAGTACCTGCTGTCCTTGGGGGGCGAGCTAGGGGCCGGGGCTGGCCCCCCGGGACCCTCTGCCCTGCACCGCCAGCTCTCCAGCATCATGGCTGCGGAGCTGGTGTTGGAGCCTGGAGGTGGGTGCCAGGGTGTTGCCTCCCCTGGGGTGAGGGACAGAGGTGCTAGACTGGTACCTGGGGGATGCTGAGCTCCCCCCCTTCATCTTCCCCACAGCCTGGCTAGTGCGAGCCCTGTATGACTACGAGGGGCAGAGTCCCGAGGAGCTGAGCTTCCCCGAGGGGGCCATCATCCGGGTGCTGCCCCGTGCCCCCGGCGAGGTGGATGATGGCTTCTGGACAGGCGACTTCGATGGCCGCATTGGAGTCTTCCCCTCCCTGGTGGTGGAGGAGCTCACGGGGGCCTGGGAGGCAACTGGGCAGGTGGGTGGCAGGAGCAGTCACTGTGTCCCCTCAGTGTGGGGCAGACCCCTGTCCTGTGCCATGGGTCGGCCCCCTCCCCGCTGTTCCCATCCTTCTTGGCTCTGTCTTCACAGGAGTTGCCGTCGCCATCCCCACCGCCCTTCTCCCCTCCTGGCCTTGCACCTGGAGCCAGCCTGGCCCCCGCCCCCTCTCCAGAAATTCCTCTGGGAGGTGAGTGCCAGGCTTTTGGGGAGCAGGGAGGAGGAACTGGGAAAGGGGATGGGGGAGCATGCAAAGAGCTGGGTTGAGGTGCCCAAGCCCTTCCAGGTTGCCGGCAGGATGGCACGGGCAGTGGGCAGAGCTCCCCGGACCTGGCAGCCACTCGCCTCCGGCCGGTAAGCCCCATCACAGCGATGCTGTACCCGCCTAAACCTGCCCCCAGCCCCCCGATAATGGGGGCTGATGGCACAGTGTCACCCCTCTGCTTTGGGGAATGCCTGGAGGGGGTCAACAGCATTGGCGCATGGGTATGGCATGTCCTCTTTTCTCTCCGCAGCTCCGTGCACCCCCTCCACCGCCTGGCAGAGCCCCTGAGCCCGACCCCGACCTCCACTTCAGCTGATCCCCCATGTCCCTGCCTACTCCCCAAAAAGCTTGGCCAGAGCAAGCCACTGTGGGCTACTGTCCCTGTGGCAGGGGCTGGCCGTGCCTGGTGCCCCAAGCTGGTCTTGTGTGAAGTGGGGTGGGGGGACAGAGCAGGGCAGATCCTGCTCCACACTTCTTGAGGGGTGGTCCCGCATCCCTGCACAGCAAGGACACTCTGGCAGCCCCCTTCTGAGGTGTCCAGTGCCATAGCCGAGTCCCAGTCTTGCCTCTGTCTCTTTCGCTCCCCCAGTACAGCACTGGTTTTCCCAGGGGGGGCTCAGCCCCAGGACCCTGCTTCCCCACTCAGCCTCACACAGTATCTCCCCGCAGGCAGAGGGGGGGGCTGTGCCCCAATAAAGCCAGTTGACTCTGCCCAGGGGTTCAGCAGCTTTAATGGTTTTTAGCTTGTCTATGTACAGTGTGGTTACACACCAAAGCTCGCCGCAGGCACCGACCGGGGCTTGCCCACTGGCCCGGCCGGGGGTGTCATCTTGCCCCTCCAGGACTGGGCTTTGTCCCCTCCCATGCCAGGATAGGGCTGGAGGCTCTTCTCTCCACCAGCATCTCCTCTGGGGACCCGCAGAGTCCCTTGCTGGTGCAGGATTTGTGCCTGTGACCACTCTGCAGCGGGGACTGTGCTCTGCAGTGAACGTGCCGGGTGGGATGGGGGGTGCTGCCTGGCCCCTGCCCGGGGCAGGGAGACACTTGTTTGGCTGCCTCCATCCCTGCCCCTCTGATGCATCCTTCCCCCAGCACTGGGGGTTTGCGAGGACCGGGTGGGCAACAGGAACTGGGGGTGCTGTCCTGCCCGCTGCCAGGCCCCANTGGGTGCGGTGGGTGGGAGTCAGGTACCTATTGCCAATGGGATGAGGTCTGGCACCGAGCGTGGTTGTCTGTAACGTCGGCGCATCGTTCCGGCCATGCCAAACGCGTAGCTGCTTGCCTGGGGCCGGCTGCCCCACGGGTCCCCCCCACAGCAGAGCCCCCAGCCCAGTATGGTGGGCCAGGGGAGCCGTGCGTCTCCCATCCATGCTCCAGCCAGGAGCCAGGAGGAGCTGCAGGGAGAAGGGGCACCATGGAGCTCATCCCCACAGCTGTGTTGTCCTCCCACCAGCCACAACCAGGGTGTCTTGGCCCTGTGTCTGCCTGGAGCTGGCGTGGTTGCCCGATGGCTTCCCACTTGCATGTGGGCAAGAGGATCCACCTGTGCAGGACCTGATGTGTTGGGAACCAGCCATCCTGGAGAAGGGGCTCACCCTCTCTCCAGCACCAGGCGGTGACCCACCAGGCCAGGGACACCACCAGTGTCTTCCCTTCCACACCCCAGACATGGCCCCAGGGGCTGGGGATGAGCACTCACGTCACACAGTTGCTCCTCGGTCCTGCACCACCATGCTGGGCTCCTGTGGGATGGAGGAGGGATGTGAATGTCGGTGCTCCTGCAGGAGCAGGGGGCTGGGGTGGGGCGTCAGGCCTCTGCTGGCCAGAGCAGTGAGCCATGGGCCAGTGGGCAGAACCCTGCTGAGGATCCTGGAGGTGGCTACAGCCTGAGCCCCACCTCTTTGCCTTTCTCCATCACCTGCAGGACAGGTGGAGCAGCAGGTAACTCTTGGGGTGGCCCTGGCTGGGACCTAGGGGACGTGGGAGAGTCCAAGTGGTGCCAGGGCTTGGTGACAAACATCCCAGTGAGGTTGCATCACCATTGGCCTGGGACCCCAAGTTGTGGAGTACATCAAAGCCTAGTGCAGGATCTCAGGCAAGAGCTGGGCACCACGGAGGGCACGTTCAAAGAGGACAAAGATCACCATGTCCTCGGGCTTGCCCTGTGGGTAACTGCTCCCCCAGCAATCAGAGGGACCACAGCCATTGCCCAAGGCGTGGTGGGCCATGTGAGGAAGGAGGACCTGTCACCACCTCTCCAGGTCTGTGAAGAAGGGCTACAGTCCATCATCTCTATCCTGTGTGGTCTCCATGTGCTTTTCTTCTCCACGAAGAGCCCCAAACCCTCCAGCCCAGCCACCAGAAGGCAACGAGAGAAGCAGTAAGCACAGTGGGTTCCTACTTCTCCCTTAACCTAGAGTCCTGCCCCATCTCACGTTCCTGTCAAGAGCTGCTGGCACGTGCTGTGGGTGGCCCGTGGAGCTCCAGCAAAGCCAGCCCCAGAGAATGGCCCTTGGCTTGAAGCACACCGGGATTTTCACACAGATGGTTTGCTTCCTTTTTCCGTCCTAGGGCTTAGCCACATGTTCCCTGGTGCTGGTTTTGTGAGGTGAGCCAAGGCCACCTCTTGGGGCTGCTTGGTAAAGGCAGTCCCAGTGGGATGACATTGCACCAGGTGCTTTCCCCAAGCCCCCTTCCACAAAAATCATCTTTCCCCGACTACAGGTAAATGTGGGAGTGAGTGACTTTGTTGGGTGTCTACCACCAACAGCATCAGTGACCTGTCTTTTCCCCCATGGGGGGAAAACTGTCACGTTGGCTCTGCGAGCCCCAGAAGCTAGAAAAGAGATGGGAAAATGCAATTCAAAAAAGGTGAGCAGAAGCAGAGGGGGCAGGACAGGGTAGGTCCCTGCACCACAGTCAACCTCATCTTGCCTGTCTCCGCTGCACAGCTCAAGCCACTGTGCTTGGGCTGGCCCATCTTGTTGGCAGCAAGACTTGGTGTGCTGTGCCACAACCCTTCAAGCCCTCCAGCCTAGGAGACCACACTGAGGACGAGGAAGAGGAGGAACTTACCTGCTGGCCCTTGTCCTCCACCCCAGGCTGTCTTCTGCTGCTGTCATCTCTCCCCAACTCATCAACTTGTTCGTGCAGACTCAGGCTCCCATGAATATCCGACACTTCGTCTGCTGACCCCAGTCCGGTCTCCTCCAGGCAGATGCTGCCTCCTTCCTGCACCAGCTCTCCTGGGATGCTGGGACTCGACCCTCCCAGCACCCGATGGCTCAGGAGCTTCCTCTGGCAGCTTGTGCTCCCAGGAGGACCAGTGCCAGCATTCTGCAGCGAACCTGATGTACCGGACCCCTTGCCTGCCCGCCTGCTGTTGCGAGTGCCAGAGCTGACTGGTGTGTTCGGGGCTGGAGTGGTGGTCCGGCTCTGCTCCTCACCTTTGCTGCTCTGGGCACCCTTCTGGATGGCTCCATTCTGCAGGCCACCCATGGGGACAGTCCCATTGCGAGCCAGCTCCCGCTGGAGCCGGTCACTGCTGTGCTCCAGCTCCTCCGTGCTCAACTCCCGGCTGCCATCAGGCAGGGGACCGTCCTGCTGCTCATGGAAGGTTGGTTTCTTCCCAATGTGTGTGACACGAAATCTGGAATGGAAGGTAGGATGGATCAAAATCCTTTCCCTCCCCAGGCTGTATTTCCAGCTGGTCTGCACTTCCAGCCTCAGATCTCCGCTTTGTCATCGACTGGATGATGATAACCAGGTTGGACGGGGTTTTGACCAACCTGGTCTAGTGGGAGGTATCCCTGCCCATGGTGTTGGAACAAGATGATTTTTAAGTTCCCTTCCAACCCAAATTTTGATGCTGATCACCAAACTTTCAGACCCATTCAACACCACCACCACCCACTCCAGCCATGCCTCCACTGACTTAACCCCATTTTCCCCTTCATTTCTGGTAAAACAAATAGAAAGAGAAGGATGAAAAAGTCAGTCCAGATCTTGGCTGGTGCAGACGCTGCCAGCCTGTTCTTCTTGAAGCAAGATGGGTCACAGTTCTTGGAAATGCTCCAAGATGCAACCCGGATGAGTAGGGGCTCGTACAGGGACTCAGGTGTTGATTCAGAAGATGAAACACAAACTGACTAAGCCTAGTGGGGAAGAGATGGCTGTGCCAAGCTGCGTGGATGTTGCGCCCAGTGACTGACTGCCATCAGAGTAACAAAACCAGTGTTTTTGGCAGAGAGTTTACCTTAAGTGAGGGAAGGGACAGGGTTTTGGCAGAGCGAGGTGTGTTTGGGACCAGAGACCAAAGGCAAGAGGAGCAATTTGGTTAATATCCACCAGAGCACACTGTGCGCCATACCCTGGAGCGATGGATGGTAACAAAGGGCAACAAAGATGATTAAAGGATTAGAGCACTTCCCTGATGAGGAAAGGCTGAGAGAGCTGGGACTCTTTAGCCTGGAGAAGAGAAGGCTGAGGGGAGACCTTGTTAATGCTTATAAGTGTCTGAAGGGTGGGTTGAAGGAGGATGGAACTGGACTCTTCTCAGTGACAGGACAAGGGGCAACCGGCACAGGATGGAGCATAGGAAGCTCCATTTGAATATGAGGAGAAATTTCTTTAGGGTGAGTGTGACAGAGCACTGGAACAGGCTGCCACAGGAGGGTGTGGAGTTCCCTTCTCTGGAGACCTTCAAGACCTGCCTGGATGCAGTCCCGCCTAATGTGCTCTGGGCAATCCTGCTTTAGTAGGGGAGTTGGACTAGATGATCCCTAGAGGTCCCTTCCAACTGACAATTCTGTGATTCCGTGGTTCATCAAGGTTCCCCCATGTAACAGGTAACAGCTCAGAGCTCCAGGATAGGCAGGAGAACAGCTGGAGAAATTGGTCTGACACGCACAACAGGTATATTTGTAATCAGCATGATGCAATATTGCACCTGGGTAGAAGAGAGAAGTTAGGGATCTACCATAACCTTGAGATTTGTAAGGGCAAAGCCTGAATTGCAGGTGAGCTGTATGTGACTAACACTGTGATTCCTCTTTGTAAGCAATGCAAGCTGCTGCTGCTGGACCAGCAGATGGGAAATCTCTTCCACAGCGAGCTGGTGTCCACCAGCCAAAGAATGCTGATCCCACCACAGAATCTGTGACTCATGCAGCAACAGCTCTCCTTGCACTTGAGTCACGGGCAAAGAAGCTGCAGATGTCCCTGGCTTTACAGAGGTTCATCTGCGAGTCAGCATCAGGCTAGAATAGAATTTCAGCAGCAAAGTTCAAGCACTGCTGGGGTTGAAAGAAGTACAAGACCCAGAGGTTAAGCACATGCTTCTATGGTCATTCTGAAAGAAGAAGCTGAGAAGAAAGGTTCAAGGGATAAGAACAGATGCCAGAGACGAAGGAGACTGGATTGAGGACCAGGTGACAGCCTGTGGATAGTACAAACCCCTCAGCATTGCAGTCAGAAATGCTGCTCATGAGCAGAAGGGTCAAGAAGAGAAATGCTCCAGCTCTGGAGGATGTACCCACAGGACTGCTCAGATCAGGCCGAGCGGCAGCAAGTGTGCCCTTTCAGGTCTATCCAGATATTTGGAGACAAGGCACCAGTGCTATGATTCAGGCAGACCAAAGAATGTTCCAGTCCCAAAGAGGGACAGAGAGGAGACACAAGTGGTAGAATCTTTTCTTGGTAATGCCATTGAGCAAGGTCAAGCTGGAAGAGCTGGGAACAGATTCAAAGGAGCAGGCAGGGTTTGGGCTGGAGGGGGCACACGAGGGAACGTAACCATCCTCTGGATGATGAGGGGGAAGGCAGGAGAGCTTTGACCGTCTGCCTGGTCAGCACTGCTGAGGTATTTGATTCAGTAGGATGTGACACACTGCAGCTGATAGGGCTGAGGAAAGAAAGTCAGATGCGGATACTTTAGTGGACAAGCTCTGCCACTGACAACTGGTTTGGGGAAAACTGTCAGATAGATGGTAAATTGTTCAATAATATGAAAGTACAGATCATACAACCCTGGTTACCCCAGAAATATAGAATAACTTAGGTGGGAAAAGCCCTTGGGAGGTCTCCAATCTACCCCCCTGCTGGAAACCAGGCCACTTCCCACCCTCAATCTGGTTGCCCAAGACCTTGTCCAGTCAGATTTTGGAAACCTCTGAGGATGGAGATCCCTCCACTCCTCTGTCCTGTCCTGGGCCTGCACCATTCTCAGGTTGCAGTTTTTCCTTAAGTGTTACCTGGATTTCTCTCGTTGCAACTTGTGTCCATTGCCTTTTGTCCTTCCCTGGGCATCTCTGAGAAGAGTCTAGTTCCATCTTCATTTAAATTCCCCCTCAAACCCTCTGAGTAGTTTTAGAGAGCAATTAGATCCCCTCCTTAGACTTCTCCAGGCTAAATAAAAGCAATTTCTTCAGCAGCTCCTCACGTGCCACCGGCCCTAGCCCCTGATGATCTTGGTGGACCTCCACTAATCTCATTCCTTCCCATTCCTTCAGTGATGGGCCTGGGCCCACAAACTGGGGACCAGACTCAGTCAAGGAGCTGTAGGTAATGGGGATGGGCTCTCAACCACTGTGTCCAAAACAAAAGCAATAGCCCAAAAAGAATTGAGAGAAGAACAAGACCTGAGGATCTGAAACAGAAGAGCTGTGTTAAAGGAGTTTTTCAATGTAGGATCAATCATGGTACTTTGTGCAATTAAGATATTCACAGTAAGTATGACACAGCAAGGACAGCCCCAGAAAAGTCATCCAGGATCTGAAAAAGCATAGGGCTCAGCTTGGAAATGAGAACCAGAAACTGGAGGTCATTTTGTACCTCATGGGCACGTAGGCCCCTTAGCAGTCGGGCCTTGTACCAAGGAGATTCGGGAAGTGGAAACTTTTAAAATATAACCTTGGAGTAACGTAATGATGGTCCCATGGAGAAGGCTGCTGTGACGTGGGATATTAAATACAAAGAGAAGAAACCAAGATTTGAGGGAAAGTGCCTTTAGGAAAGAAGACAACCTTCTCCAGCACTCAGAGGTGGGTGAGAGAAGAGTATAAACGAAGGACACAGAGGAGTGGATGGAGCTGGATACTAGCCAGTGAATGAGACTGGGCATGAACATGCAGAGGTCTGCCTTACCAAACAGCACTACTTAAACCAGGGACAGCTGACAGCAATGGGCGGAAAGGACCTTAGAAGATGTCAGTCTCCAGGAGGTGTGATTTTAGCTGGACTTCAGCATGGGGAGATCTGGTGTGTCCCCTTTACCATCTCCCCAACAAGCCACCAGTTCACCTCCCTGTTGAGACTCCTGGCTGTGATGGTGAAAAAACCCATCCCTCTGATGCCCGCTTTGGCTCAACATGAAAGGACTGTCTCTCTGGACCACAACATGGAGCTTCATCAACACTTAGGCCCTGAATGAAGACCTGCAGCAAGATTTGAGCACAGCACAACTTTGTGTCTCACCAAGGTGGACATTCAGCAAGCAGCAGTTGCTTAGAGAATCATAGAATCGCTGAGGTTGGAAAGGACCTTTCAGATCATCTAGTCCAACCATCAACCTAACACTGACAAAAACCATCATGACACCATACTGCTAAGCACCCTGCCCCAATCACCATTGGTGGTATGGATCTGAGCCCTGGAGGACCTTGCTAAAGGTCTTGTGCATGCCTTTTCTGCTGAGGAATGGGGCAACCTGGGCTAAGCCTTCAAATTGCACTACGGGTTGCTGACTACACAGAGACCACAGGCAGCTCAGGAAGTCCCTTGTGGTGAAACCAGCTAGGAAACTAGAAGAATATTTGTGGGAATTATTTGGTATACTGCCCTATTCTTATATTCCTCAGATGGCATCTAATTATAGTCATCATTGGATGCAACAACCTGGAGGAGCAGAGCCACTCTTCCATTCTGAAGGCGGTGGCTGGTAACTCGCACCTGGGACCCACTGTCACCTCATCCCCTTCTAATGAGATCCCTAAAGCTGGGATCAGTGTCCCTGTTGGGCAGCGGAGAGCCCTGCTCACATGCAGCTGGGACAGCAGGCTTTGAAAGGACATGGATTTGGGGCTCTGCCCAGCACTGAGTCAGCAAAACAGGACAGGCTTGAGTCACCTTCCCAGAGAAGGAGGAGGGAAGCCATTAGTGCATCATGGCCTGCCACATACCACAAGCATTTCCAGGTGCAGGAGGCACCTGGTTCCTTGGGAGTTCTAGCTGCAGAGCTGCTACTGGAGCATCTAAGCAGGAAAGGGGAAGAGGCCATCAGAGCAGATGGACCATGTCTGGAAAAGCTCATTTAAGTACCTGCCCACTGAGAAGACGGTGGTCTCTCCAGGATGCATCCTGCCTTTGCCATCCTTGGACCGTCCTTGCCGATGCAGTGGGTGCCTCTTCCTCCTGCTGCAGTGGATGCAGGGGGCCTGTGTGGAGCCAAGATGCACTGTGTGGTGATGTGGTGGGCCTCCGTCCTGGCTGTTACGGTGAGGACAAAGGCTGCAACAGGAGAAGGACATGACAGGTCACATTGTCTGGGGGAGACTTCCCAAACTCAGTGCAGCCTCACTACGGCAAGGCCTGAGAAGCAGGAGCTCGAGAGGGGACCTCCAGCAGAGACAAGAATGAGAAAGGGCTATTCCCCTTGACAGTACGGTGACAGTCATCACAACTCCCAGGGGAGCAGGACTTCTTGTTGGAAAGGTCTTTTATAACAAGCTGGCCGCTGTAGAGCAGGGTGATACCCAAAGGCTGCTGATCTCTTACTCTGGGAAAGCCACAAGCTGGTATAGGTTTCTCTCACCTGGGCACTGCCACTGGGATGTCCCCTTCATTGTCCCCCAGCATCTCCTTGAGGGCCTCTGCATTTGCTGAAGAGAGAGGAAAAAGGGAACTTGTCAGCCAAAGTGGGCAGCAGGTCTTCGGGCCAGCCCTAGGAAACGCTAACCTTCATTTTGGATGATGCATCTCACAATCTTCTCCACAGTGTCCTCATTCAGCTCCTCTTCTTCATCTGAAAGGAGAAAACGGGGCACTGAGGGCTGGGATTCAGACACTTACCTCACCAGTCTCTCTCCAGAAGCAGCCATGTCAATGGAGAGGTCAGAGAAGCCTCGTGTCCCCCATTGCACTGGGAAGTCCCTGGGGAACACCAGGTCCCTCAACCTGGAAAAGAAATGTGAGGGAGAGGGGGACTGTGTTGCTCCTTCAGAACTGTGGAGTGTCACATGAAACAAGTGGGAAGAAGGTTCAAAAATGTTCAAAACAAGTTGAAAGAGGAGGCTCCTCATGGGGATAGTGCAGCCCCAGTGCCCCTGGGTGCAGGATGCTGCTGGTGCTAAAAGTTCACAAAAAAGAAACCCTCTGGGGGTCTATTAAATATGTAGAAACCCCCTCTAATGGAGAAAGCCCCGGAGCTACACACTGTTAGAAGCTTAAAAGAGTTTGTTGGGAAAACTTGACTCAGTGTCTGCTCCATTGTGTTATTCATACCCAGCATTCATCGCAACCTGCCTCCGGCCACTGCTGGAGGCTTGGCTGGCTGGACCTTCAGCCCAGTCTGCAGCGTTATATGGTCCTGTGAGCAGGTCAGAGTTGTGGTCAGGAAGGCAGCTGCCTCAAAGAGCATAGTCAGGGGTTACACTCCTTGAAGCCCTGGGCTGTGGCAACTCCAGTGGGCAAAGCCAATCCTGGAAGGTTCAAACATTCACGTCATATGCAGACAAGTTATTAAAGCCAGAGGAGGATAACTAAGGACTTCTGGAAGCTCCTACTGCATCGGTGGGCAACTGAGGGAGTCACATTTCCCTCCCATGCATGAGAAGTAGCAGCTGATCCTCCTGAGCATTGATGGTGGCACAGAGGAGTCGGAGGAGTTATGTAGCACCATTTGCCTGTTTTCAGGCAAGGAAGCAGCTGGAGGAGCTTTTCTTCTCCATTTCAGCAGAGGCTTATGGAAACTATGAACAACTGAGCTTGCTTGGACTGAGGTCTGGCTTACACCTGTGCTCCATGCTGACTGACTTCCCATCCTACTGCTCAAGAGCCTCTTATAATGGCCTGAAGTGATTGGAAAAAACCCCAGAGGTTCCCTGACAGTGTGAGGCAGGGAACCCAAGGAAACACCTCTGTTACTCTGGCCTGTGGGAGCACAACAGGGACTAGAAGACCACGTGACTGATTGCAAACACCATGCTGGCCCCATGCTGGACCTCCTAACACCAAAGAGGCAGAGAGACAGCTTGTGCCCTGGCTAGGGATGGTTTCCTTGTAGGACACATGGGTTAGAATTCAAGCGTTGGGGATTCAGCGGGTCCTGGCTGTTCATCAGAACTATCTTTTGGTAATAACACTGTTTTGGGAAGGGACAGATACTGGTTCCCACCTCCCCAGCACCACCAACCTGCAGATCCCATGGATCAGAGGGCTCTCTGGGCCTCTCAGTCCCCAGGGAACACTGCCACTGCTCTTGCTGCCACATCACTTTTTTCCAACCCAGGGCATCATGATGGGTAAATCCTCTACCTCCAGCTCACATCCCAGAAGCATGTTTAAGGAGCATTGATATACACCAGCGAAAGGCAGCACCCCAACCCCCACTGAGCTCCCATCACCCCAGCACTCACTGGCCTGAAGCTCTGCCAGCACATCTTTGTTATCCAGGTCGAGCTCATCCCGGAAAGTCCGGCACCGGTAACCCTTCTTCTTCAGGACATGGCAGATCAGGAAACCCACCAGCCCCATGATGAAGAAGACAAGGACGAGGAGGAAGACCATATACAGGCTGTGTTGGGGATCCGACTCCCCATCGTCGGTGCTGTTCTCGTCTGACATGCGGATCTAGGAGAAGGGGGAAGGTGGATAAGAGACCCCGCTGCTTACCCCCCGCCAGGGTCCCAGTGCCCATCCTTCTCCTTCTCTTCCTCCCATCTGTCTTGGGCAAGAGCCAGCTCCTGGCTCTGGGTGGGCTGCCAAGGGATCATTTCTCACCCTGCAAGGTCCAGTGTGGCAGGGGACTCTGTGGAAGAAAGTGGAGGCTGGAGGTGGCCCAAGGACACCGCTGTGCTCCGCAGATACCCAGCAAGAAACATCCCAAGGGCAGCAGCGGCTGCATCCCCACAGGCCCGCCCTGACCTGGGCTGCGGTGTTCCCCCATCCCTTCCAGGCAGCTTCCCAAGGTCCCCCGGCCTCCTCCGGGCTCTGCGGCTGGCAGCATCACCCTGCTCACCCTTGCGGGAAGGATGAGCAATCTCGCCGTGCCAGCCCGCTTCCCCTGCATCCCTCACTACTCACGGCTGAGGGCCTCCACCGGCAAGGGCAGAGCAGGCAGGGAGCCGCAGCAACCGGGCTGGTGGAGGGCTGAGCCGGCCAGCCGGCATCTCCTGCATCGTCCTCCCGCAGAACCAAGCTCACTTCCTCCCTCCACCCACGACTCCCCCGGGGTTTTCCTCGTCTCTCTTCCTGGGGGCTCAGGGCTCGGCCACCCACTCGCCAGCTTTGCTTTTCATGGCGCAGGCAGGGTCCTCCCCGCTGGGGTCTTTCCCCATCCCCACCCCCCGTCCCCGCTGCAGCGGTGGCGGTACCTGGGCCTGCGGTCTTCCGCAGCACTCTCCTCTTCACCTTCACCTGCCTCCTAGCAACCCCGCATCCCGGCGGCTGGGGACCGCGGCAAGCATCCTCCAGCCCCCCAGCTCCCAGCTGCCTTCCTTCCTTCCTTCCCCGGGAAGAAGCCAAACTGCTTCTGGCTGCTGCGGCAGCCTGCCGCTGTCTGCCAGTGAGAGCACCCCCCTGTCCCGACCCCGGAAAAACCTCTCTGAAGCGGTTTTGGCAGATGAAGGTGGAGAGAGGAGCTCTGGGAGATGCCGGTGGCTGCAGCAGGGAGCGAAGAGGAGTGCGGCTCAAGGAAGCCGGCACTGGCAAGTGGCTGCCCGCCCCGGGGTAAATAACCTCACCCGCATGCCAGTCAACCCCAGTTTCCCCTGGCACCCTCCTTTCTGAAGCTCTTGGCAATTTTTAAGAGCAAGAAGGTGTTGCAACGGGAGGGCAGAGAGGTGGAAGTGGAGCTCAGCAAAAGCAGGACGGGTCCCGCATCAGCGTCTGTGGGGGGAAGGGGGCACAGACACCCCCACTGTGATCACAGCAGCAAGGAAACAGGAGAAAAGGAGTCATAGGAGACCCCACAGCTCAACACCCTGTCCAAGCCAACTGCCTCTCCCTCCTTAGAAAAGGGACAACTAAGCCATTTGAAATCTCCAGTTGTGGTGGTCCCTTGACCTCCTCATCTTCACCACATTGTCCTCACTCTGGGAAGCTTCACCCAAATCTCCTTTGCTACTACTAATTAGGCTTGCTCCTCTCCATCCTTCACCCACCTCTCTGTTCTCCACCTAGACCTTGAAAAGCACAGGCAACCCCTAAAACTCCTCCCACCCCAACTCTACCAAACTGTCTATCCATATAAATATTAATTTGTGGGAATTATCCCTCCATACTCTGTGTTTCTGTGAGGCAACCTGCAACTCCTCCAGGCTTTCAGTAGCACCATGATGAGGACTTCTGTCCCTCTCCCCACGCGACCAAAAGTCAACTCTCAGGAGCCCAGAAGCCTCCTCCATCACTGTGACTTCAGGAGGTCACCACATTGTAGGTGCCACCTGCCCATCTGTTGTACTGGCAGGCCCTAAGATGGACAAACTATGGCAAGAAGCGACCACGGGCAGCAGTATTTACTGCTCCTGCCATGCGACATCACGAGAGTCTCTGCTGATCAAGACCTTAAAAGGCATTTTATTCCCTGCTCGTGTTTCTTCAAAGCAGGGGACCTTGCAGGTCTTGATTTCTGGAGAGCCCTGCGGGGATGAAGTCATGGTGAGCTTATTCCCTTTTTCCTCATGCCCATGCACGTTGTCCCACACAATAAATCGCTCTTTCTCCTCCCAGGCGCTCCTGCCCACCCGATGGCGTTGCTGCACCCTACCCACCCCTTCCAGCCCTCAGCCATGCCAGGCAAAATGAGCCCAGGCTGCTCAGCCCTTCCCACTTCAAGAGAAGATTCCCATTTTCCTACTGCATCTGGTGTCAAAACATTTCCACAAACTGGGGGAGAGGGAGGATGGTGCAGCAGCTCGCCTAGGGACAAATCCTGGGGTGAACTGGATGAGAAGGTGGCACTGCTGCCTCCCGCCCTGGCTCCACAGCTGGGTTATCACAGCTGATGATTCTCTTCCCAGTACTCCCCCCAGGCATCATGTGCCCCCAGACTCCACCCCACTTCTGCCTCCTCTGGCCTCATCATCCCTCCAGGCTGCTCCATCCTCATCTCACTGTGGGACCCTGTTTGTACTTTTATGGCAGGTGTCCCATGCAGCTCCTCGCAGGTAATCCCAGAAAAGAGGCCACAGCTCCTCTCTGCCCTGAGACCAGCAAAAACAACAGGCATGGGTCCATGCAGTTGAGCTCTCCCTCCCAAACAAGTTGGCCATGTCCATCCTGGCCAGTGGGGGTGGTCCCCAGCTGGGGCTGAGCCCCACAGCATGTGGGGAGGTGCTAACACGGCTGTGGGCTGGACACTGATGACATCTCCAGAGGTTGGGTTCTGCATCCTCTGTCCCCTCCTGACCCTTGTCCTAGCTCCTGTCCCCCATCCTGTGTGATCCCACCAGACAAGGTAGCACAAACTGAGACACACAGGCCATCTGGTCAGAGCTCTGGTGCAGGCAGCTGCCCACTTGCTGCCTGCCTGCTGCACACACCATTACCATCTCCCCCTGCCCTTCCTCCCCCCGGTCACCCACTGAGTGTGGTGGCAGGTATGGACATGAATCCTGGAGGGACCTTGGAGATTTTGGTCCTCTCATGACATTGCCTGGAAGCCCTTAAATTTTAAGCCATTGGGGCAAGAGCTGAGTGGGGACGGAGAGGACAGAGAAAATGAGCAGAGGGTGGAGGGACAGGACCATCCCCCATCGCCCCATACCACAGCCAGCTCCAGCCCAAGCCTCTTGCCACATTACCTCTTGTGGACTCTCTTCCCGCACCTCCTCCGCAGCCATTAGGGCAGACGTCACCCCACAAACAATGCGAACGCGCCCGCTCGGGGGATCGTCCCCCCCGGCCCCAACCGTTGTCCACGTGGCAACTAAACGAGACAGATTGCCCAGCTCCAGCAATCCCCTGGGCAAGCTCGGCCCCAAAATTGCCATTGCCCCTGCAAAAATGCTATATCCTATCGTGTCAAACATCTCCCTAAATCCTAAGACCTCATTTAAGTTTTTCGAACATCCCCAGCCGGCTAATGGCCTTTAAACCACAGCGTGTTTTTGCTCCCTGAGCACAAAGAACATCTAAAAATATCCTTCTCTGATGCTTCCTTTGCACCACTCCAAGACCCATGAAGATGCCCGGAGCAGTGACTGGCTCCCAGAGAGCAAACTCAGCTGGAAAACCTTCCTCGCATGCAAAACCCCACTTGAGGAAAGGATGTTTGTGTCCCCTCCTTGCCCCTTCCCGCCCCCCCCCCCCCCCAGGATGCTAGTGGCCCCAGCCAGACGCTATCTGGTGGCAGCACCTTGCAGAGCGGGGCCCAGGCCATCGTCACGCCAAGTGAGCAGCCCCCGCAGAGACGTCAGTGCTCCCCACTCATTTGCTGCTACACCCTTGTTGTTCAGCACATAAAGATCTGTTTATTTCAGCTGGGAGGGCGCTGGGCTCAAGGCTCGCTTTGCTGAGTGTCCCCAACCACAGTGAGGTCACGGCCAGAAGGTCCTAGTCTCCCCCAGAGTATCCTTGCTTCACGCCCGGGAGCTGGCATCCTAAGAGGAAACACCTCCAGAGGGCACGAGGAGGGACGCTGAAGTGGCAGTATGTCCCTGCACTAAGGGGTGGACACAGAGAGAAAATCCGAATAATCCTAGAATTTAATTGTGCCTTGACAAAGGTTCTCTCACCTGGTTGCACCCCAGCACAGCATCCAAAATCCCATCCCGCCCCACCAGCTCCACCCAAAGCTGCAAGGTTTCCCTCCCGCACAAAATTACCTGTTATAAAAGTCCCATCACCAAGAAGTAGGGGAACGTCCCCGTTGTTGGTCTGCTGCCATCTCCATCCTTAGCCAGCTCTTGGGGGTCATTTCCCTTTGTCTGCTCCTCTCTGACACCCCGTTTCATTGCAGGTAAAGTGCAACATCCTTCGCCCCCGACCTCCTGCCCTCAGGAAGCAGGTGAGCAGGGTACCTGCAGGACCAAGTCCTTGCCATGGACCAATTTCCAAGCCTTTTGGACCAGACTACCTGCTCCTTCCATCCTTCCTTCTCTTTACCCCATGGGGGGACAGATTTTTTGCCACTGGCATCACCCGCAGCACGGCCCCCTCCCCGTCCCCTGGGTTGGTCCCCCGTTCCCCATGGCTGCTTTTTCACCCACAGCAATTTTCTGCCCAGCTTTTGTTCTCCACCTGCCTGGCGGTGCCTCCCTGTCCCTGCTCCCTGCCAACCCCACAGGGACCTTTTTGGGAGGCTGCCAGAGGTTGGGAGGACCTGCACCCAGGTAGGGTGGGACCTGGGAGGGGGGTCCTTGGCCAGGGGAGAGCCAGCGATGGCAGCCCCTGTCCCTGGCAGCTTTTGGGGGTCTGCTCCTGGAATAGTAGCCCCATGGAAGTGCCCCATGGGGACTCTGCGGCCCCATCGCTCGTTCCTCCCAGGGTGGGCACGGGGAAGGAGGAGCTGCCCCACCACTGCTCAGCGGACCCCAGTCCCACCAGCAGCCGCAGCTGGGATGTGGAGCAGAGCGAGGGGGCAGCTGGCGGTCATTGCACACAACTGGGGGCAACTGGTGAGCAGCTGGGGGTGCCTGGGGGGCAGCCGTAGGGTCTCAGGGGAGAATCCAGTGGGCAACTGGGACCCGTTGGGGGTGCCCAGGGGACAGCAAGGAGTAACTGGGGTGCAGCTGGAGGTAACTGGGGAGAAGATGGGGGGTAACCGGTGTCAGGTACAGGGTTCGAGGGGGGAATCCAGTCAGTAACTGGGATCACCTGAGGGGAACTGGAATCAGCTAGAAGCAACTGGAAACAGCTGGGGGGGTCCTGGGGACAGCAAGGCGTAACTGAGGACAACTACAGGGTTCCAGGAAGGGACCCAGTGGGCAGCTGGGATTAACTGGGACCCGGTAGGGGTGACCGGGGCGAAGGGGAGGCGGGCAATA
>VXBW01006006.1:62337-97735 GCA_013400375.1 Thinocorus orbignyianus
CGGAGCGGCCTGGGGATGGTCCCCTCAGCGCCTCCAGGCGCCCAGCGGGCCTTCGGGAGTGTGGTTCGGCTGTTTGCCTCCTGGCCCGGCCCCTGGGGTGGGTGCGGTGTGTGTGTCCCCACTCCCTTCATCCCCGGTCAATCCCAGTTTGGTTTCCTTTTCTTTCCAGGAGCCGGGCACCCCATGAAGCCGCACCGCCTGGCGCTCACCCACAGCCTGGTCCTGCACTATGGGCTGTACAAGAAAATGATTGTAAGCATCGCTTTTCATGGGGGGCAAAGCTGCCCCACCCCACCCAGGCAGTTTGGGGAAGAGGGGGGGAGGGGAGGGGCAGCTTTGGGCTGCTAGAATGAGCATTGGAGGCTTTGACATACGGAGAAGGTGCTGGAGACGCCAGTGTTGTCCTTATGACTCCAGCTGGGGCCTCTATATTAAGGCTTGGCTCATGATAGTAGGTTCTTCCCATCTTTCTTGTGTGGCTGTCTTCTCCTTCGTTTGGCACAGCAGGTAACAGAGCTGTTGCAGACAAGACATTCGCACTACCCTGAGTCCCCACTCTGCTCCCCAGAGCTGATCTGAAAGGTGCCGTTGTTGGTTGTCGGTGTCTTGTTCAAACTTGTGGGTGTGATGCTGTGCCTGGAGCTGCAGTGGTGAATCCTCTTGTGTCTGTCACTGCTTATCAAGAAGGACCCAGTGACTGCTGTGAGCTGTGTGATCACAGAGTAGTAAAGCTGATAAAAAAACCAGCACTCGGGAGGCTTGAAAATTCACTTTGATGCCTTAACGGGGTTCACTGGTCCCGTCTCATAGCTGATAAATGTTTGTCCAACCTGCTTTTCAGAGTCTTTGTTGCACAGCTGGCTCAAACAGTCCAGTGCACTCCAGTTGTTGTTACAAAGATTATTTTTTTGTTTCCTGGAATCTAGCCTGTGTAAATCTGATAAAACATGATCAGCATGGAGCGATAAGCAAAAAAAAAAAAAAGAAAGACTTCAATCTTCCTCTTTCAAGAAATGAACTGGTTAGGGGATAACAGAAGGATAACAGAATATCATGACAAATGTGTGGTACCCTCTCTTTTTGAGGCATTTTATTTTGCTTAAAGCAAGTATGGTTGCACCCTGCTCCTTTCTTGAGTCCTTGTTCACTTTTCTGCCCGTTCTTGCAGCACAGAGGAAATGAAAAGCTCTTAGAAATACAGGGCGTGTAACCTAATGCTTCATGATACAAGGTCACGGCAGGAATGGTGGAAATCTTTTACCATTCTGCCTCTTTTGAGGTGGCTTTTGCCCATTTTGACATGCAGAGCGTGCCACCTGCAACTGCTGATTGTTTTGGGGCAACTTGCTTTGTTTCCTGTTGGCTTCTGCTCGCTTTCGGTGCGGGGGGGGATTCCTTCTGGGCTGTTTTGGCCCAGTGAGCAGTTTAATTCCCCAGGCTGAGTTCCAGGCCATGCTCTCTGATCTGGAGGCTGGGTGTAGCTGCTGCCTGTTGTCTCTGCAGCCTGAGACCTGTTTAATGTGCCCTAGGGAAGGGGCACAGTGTAGGCTACAGCTCCAAGTGCTTCTAGTTTTATGTAGAAATATATAGGTATTTATATATGTACATATATAGGCATACGTGCATTTATGGCATCTTTTCACAGGAATTACCTCGTTAAAAGAGGTGAAGAGCAATTCTGTCATCATTCATAGCTAGTAAACAGGGAGGGGAGATGAAAAAAAGAGCACAAAACTGTCATTGCTGTGGTCTGTGAGGGATTTTGTCACTTTCCCCCATCCTTCCTCTTTACGCTCGTGCATCCCATGTGTGTTCCTCGCCCGTCTGCAGTGGGGCTCTGCAAACCAGCCACTTCCCCTCTTACTCGTGAGCCTGAACTGGGTGACCCTGTGGGTTACTCAAAGTTGTCTGCTCTGGGAATGATTGTAAGACTCTATTCTAGAGTGATGTTTGTAGCTGTAGGTGATTGTACAAAGCTGTCACGCAGAAACCTGCAAATCCCAGTCCCTCTCCACCTGGACCAGGCACTTCTCAAGGCAATGATGAGCTTCCCAGCTTCCCTCACCCTTACCATTAGATGTTAAACGTAACTATGACTGACTTTCACTGCGTTCTCAAAGACTTGACTAAAGATTTAGTAGTTATGATACCAGAAATAATCCTCTCCTTAAAGGTCACTTCTCAAGCACCTGAGATCAGGTGATGTTAAAATCAAAGTTGTATTGCTGTGAGTACAAGAGAGCAGGTGGGGACCAGTAGGTTTAATTCTGGCACGTTTATAGTCTCTTCTACATTATATGAGTCCTCAGCACAGGAGGGACGTGGACCTGCTGGAGTGGGTCCAGAGGAGGCCACAGAGATGCTGTGAGGACAGGCTGAGAGTTGAGGGCCTTCATCCTGGAGAAGGAAAGGCTCCGAGGAGACCTTAGAGCCCCTTCCAGTCCCTACAGGGGCTCCAGAAAAGCTGGGGAGGGACTCTTCATGAGGGAGGGCAGCCATATAACTTGAGGGGGAAGGGTTTGACACTGGAAGAGGGGAGATTGAGAGGAGAACTCAGGAAGAACTTCTTTGGTGTGAGGGTGGTGAGACCCTGGCCCAGGTTGTCCAAAGGAGCTGTGTCTATCCCATCCCTGGAGGGGTTCAAGGCCAGGTTGGAGGGGGCTTGGAGCAACCTGTTCTGGTAGGAGGTGTCCCTGCCCAGGGCAGACGGTGGGACTGAATGGTCTTTAAGGTCTGTTCCAACTTGAACGTTTCTGTGATTATATATGGGCAGAACAAGTTGCAAAATTCTTGCCAGTGTGATAGCAATACAGTTTTTATATTTTTAGGGCAAAGTCTGAACAGCCAAAGGGATGTGAGCAGGGCAGAAGGAAAAGCTGGATCTCAGCTGCTTTGTACCTGCCTGTCTGTACTGCACAACTTTATCCATGTCCCTGGCATTTGGCATGGGCTTGACTTCAAGCTCTTCCACTGCCAGCATATCCTGTGGCGAGAGAGTTCCATATTCAAAGCAAACGGAAAATAAACACTTCCCAAAAACTAAAGCACAATATCAGTTTTTAAAGAAAGGGGCTCAAATGGACTAGTGGAATAGTTCATTGGTGCAATGTCTAAACATACCAAATTCATTTTATATATTAGACAGCTGCCCTCTGTAATTAATACAATTTTCCAGTAAAATTGCCTTCTGCCACGGTGACCTGTGGCTACACTTGTGGTGGGATGCAGCAGGAGTATGCTCAGGCGTGTGGAATCTTTGCAGAATTAATATTTCAGATTTTGTCTGTCAATGTAGAATCATAGAATGGTCAGAGTTGGAAGGGGCCTTAAAGATCATCAAGTTCCAACTCCCCTGCCATGGGCAGGGACACCTCTCCCTAGAGCAGGTTGCTCAAAGCCCCATCCAACCTGGCCTTAAACACTTCCAGGGATGGGGCATCAACAACTTCCCTGGGCAACCTGTTCCAGTGCCTCACCACCCTCACAGGAAAGAACTTCTTCCTAAGATCTAATCTAAATCTCCCCTCTTCCAATTTAAAACCATTACCCCTCGTCCTGTCACTAGACTTCCTGACAAAGAGTCCCTCCCCAGCTCTCCTGGAGCAACCTTAAGATCCTGGAAGGCTGCTCTCAGGTCTCCCCAGAGCCTTCTCCAGGCTGAACAGTCCCAGCTCTCTCAGCCTGTCCTCATGGGAGAGGTAGAAACATCTATGAATCAGTTCCTGAGAGTTGGGTCTTTATCTTGCAGAAAGAAAGAGAAACCTATTCTGACATAACACTTCTAAATGTCAGATCCATCTCTGCACGAGGCAGTGGGATCAGCTCTATGTTTCACCACATTTTCACTCTTGAAACCCCTTTTTGAAGGGTTATATTTTCCATGAGGTGTCATTGTAAAGCTGAAAGCAGCAGAGGAGGCTCCATCCTGAACAGCTGGTGACGGGCACAGTTATGAGCAAATAAAAGCAGGGATTATGGCCTTTTTTTTGATTATGAAAGGTCCTTTTTACTTTGTGTTGTGGTTACACCATTTTCCACCCACTCTGCCTCCGAATAAAACTCTGCTCTCCCATCGAGAGCTGCCTTCCTTGTACTGCACGTCTGGAAGCTGCTGGATCCCTGAAGGTCCCTTCCAACTCTAACCATTCTATGATTCTATGAATTGATGTAATTCAGGAGGTGGGCAAAGCTGGGAGAGTTTTTATGGCATTGGGAGAATGAAGCAGTGGATGGAGAGGGCTGAGGGCCAGATCTTGCTCAGGAAGGTGGGTGGGAATTGCTGGGAGCAGGGTGAGGAGTGGAGGGGGGCAGGTTTCTTCTGCCAGCGCCTGAGTCAGTTTTGAAGCTTTTGGTCTTCTTTATTTTAATTTTTTCCCTTTCTGTTTTGAATCACACCTCCCTACTTTCTGTTGTCCAAGGGAGCTTCTGAATACAGAACTATTTGATGACTCTTGAGCATTGGTTTTGGTCTTGTTTGGTTTAGTCAGCCATCAGGATTGCTGGGAGGTACTGGTGCAAAGCCCTCAGGGGCATAGATCTTACCTTTGTTGGCCAAAAGGGGGGTCATTTACACACTTACACATACCAAGGAGAGGTATTATCTCTTATATTACCTATTTATTGCATTTTTGCAGAGATAGGGTGCTCAGTGGTGATCCACAAAGCCAGGCCCCTGGGCCTAAAAACTCAGGAATACACAGAAATACACACCCTTAATTTATGATTATTGGTTGGTACCTCATCTTACCAATTTCTGTCGGTTAGTGTGGTCTCTCGATTTCATTGAAAGTTACGAGGTCCTTTAATTGATGTGTGCTTGCTCCAGTACCGTGGGGGATATTAGTCCTGTTCAGTCTCCATTGGAGCTGGTGGTCACAGCCATCTGCTGCCACCTTTATCTTTCCCCCAGTTACTGCGAATTTTTGTTGACTTTATGCCTTACCCAGCAGCTCTCTGGTTTTCAGCTGGTTTGGGCCCCTCCTGTCCTGGGATGTTCCTTTTTGTCAGCCTCCTGTTCTTCAAAGGCATAGTCATTAGTGAGGGATTTATTCATTTACTGTTTCTACTGGTTGTCTGGCTTCATGGAGCCTTGTGACCATTGTACAGCCCTTCATTCTTACACATTGAGAGACTTCACCTTCTAAAATATACTTTACTTCTTTTAAAAGTA
This sequence comes from Thinocorus orbignyianus, assembly GCA_013400375.1. NCBI lineage: Eukaryota > Metazoa > Chordata > Aves > Ciconiiformes > Thinocoridae > Thinocorus > Thinocorus orbignyianus. The sequence goes on from VXBW01006006.1 coordinate 67,508, forward strand.
CGTTCTGCCTTCTTAAAGCCCATCACCTTCACCCTTGTGCTTATCATAGAATGGTCAGAGTTGGAAGGAACCTTAAAGATCATCAAGTTCCAACCCCCCTGCCATGGGCAGGGACACCTCTCCCTAGAGCAGGTTGCTTGCTTTATCCTCCTCATTTGAGTTGTCAGAGGCAGCAGCCCCCTGGGAAACACCAAACCCCTCGCATCCGGATGGGAATCACCGTACTGCATGCGGATCAAGCTGGGAAAGGAGTTGACATGTTCTTTTCTGTGTCTTTTCCTGCTTATCCCAAGCACATTGTCCTGCTGAATTATCCCTTTGGAGACAAGCTCGTGCATCTTACTCTTGTTTTTCATTGTTCTTCTATAAAGTGTGGGTTTTAATTAAGAGAAATTAGGAAAGACAAAAAAAAAGGTATCTTAGTGATTTGGGTGCAGCTTTAGTTTCCTATTGCCAGGTATCTGGTGTTAATTTTTAACTTCTTGTATATTGAGGTATGTGCAGTAAGTGCCAAACTGGCAAGCCTGTATCGTCACAAGGTCTTTAATTTGAATCTGTCTGGATTCCCTGACCATTTTTTTTTGGCCAGCTTTCCAAAGGAAACAAAGATTGTGCAACATTTCCCTCTGCCTGTGAGCTTTCTCCAAATAACTTTGGAACCAAACAGCCCATTATCCCCTGACAGAGGGACTGAGACCACCCCTGTATCAAGGTCTTAAAAAGGTGTGAAGGCTGGTGAGTGACTAAGGGAACAGTGATAAGGGACTAGTGCCCCCCAGTGAAGAAAAAGCTGTGGTTTGGACTCAGCTGTGTTATTCTGCTGGCTTGCCTGAGGAGGAGGGGGAAGGAAGGCATCCGAGAGTTATGTGGCAAGAGCTGTGGTTATTACGAGAGGCAGGAGGCACGTTTATGGCTGAAAGGGAAAAATGGTGAGGAAAGCAGGCTTCACTGAGCAACTCGTTGAATTTAAACAAACATAAGTGTCAGGAAGCCAGTGTGTTGCATGTTTTTTGCTATTGTTCATGCCAATTGTCTGGCAGTTGGCTAGAGATGTGGCCAAGAAGGCCAGTTGCATCCTGGGGTGCATCAGGAAGAGTGTGACCCGCAGGTTGAGGGAGGTCATTGGTGACGTCTCATCTGGAGTCCTGTGTCCGTTTCTGGACTCCCCAGTTCAAGAAGGACAGGGAACTGCTTAAGAGGGTACAACAAAGATCTAAGAACATGATTAGGGAACTAGAACATCTATCTTATGAGGAAAGGCTGAGGGACTTGGGTCTTTTTAGTGTGGAGAGGCCTGAGGGGGGGATCTGATCAGCACCTAGAAATACTTCAAGGATGGGTGTCAGGAGGATGGGGCCCCGTGAAAAGATAAGAGGTAACAGACACAAGCTTGAACATGAGAAGTTCCATCTAAACACGAGGAGGAACTTCTTTACTTTGAGGGTGGCAGAGCCCTGGAAGAGGCTGCCCAGAGAGGTTGATGAAGTCTCCTTCTGTGGAGACATTCAAACCCCACCTGGACATGTTCCTGTGCAGCCTGTTCTGGGTGACCCTACTCTGGCAGGGGGATTGGACTAGATGATCTCAAGAGGTCCCTTCCAACCACATATCATTCTGTGTTTCTGTTTGGATGGGAAATAAGTCTTGCTTTTTCTCTCTTGAAGGTTTTCAAACCTTATCAGGCGTCCCAGCATGACATGTGCCGGTTCCACTCTGAGGACTACATAGACTTCCTGCAGAGAGTGAGTCCCAACAACATGCAGGGCTTCACCAAGAGCCTCAACGCCTTCAATGTGGGCGACGACTGGTGAGTTCCTGCCAGCCCCACCATCAGACAGGGAGCTGCTGCACTGCTCCTGCCAAGGGACCTCTCTTGGAATGTCCCATCCTGATTTGCTTTTAACCAGAAGGAGGTTTGTGTCCCTCCTGTGTGTATTACTGGTCCCTCCTTGATTCCTGTCCCTTCTTTTCAGATCTTGGAGTCCTCCTTTTAAGATCTATATTTAGACTGTGAGCATGTTGGGTTAGAGACTTTATCTCTGCTTGGTCTTGCAGAGCTTCCAGTTCTTCTTGAATATGTTAACCATGTTTTTTTAAATAATTGCCTGTCATTTTAGCTACCTTAATATGTGCATGTTAAATTCAAGACAGCTTTGAGAGCCTGATTTTCAGATAGAGCTAAGCAGATACTTGTGTTTCCTTACAAAAAACTACATGAGAGCTTGTGGAGGATATTCAATTCCAGTCTTTAATGCTCATGAAAGGATGAAAGTTGGAAGAAAGGTGTGGAGGGACTCTGTGGGTGACTGAGGGAACGGAAATGTGACTTGTCTGGTTGAGGATATAAGGGCTGGCAGAGTAAGATTGTCCTTCTGTCTTCTGGGAGGGGGGAAGCTGTGCTGGCATGGAAGGAGTTAGCAATATCCCCAGTAGGTATTAGTATCACCTGGGATTTAGTGTTTAGGCTGAGAATCAAAGGGCTATTCAGTGACCTTGCTGCTCTGATGATCAGAAACCATTTTCTTAGCAGAAATGAGAGGGGGGAGAAAGAAAACCCCATGGACTTTAGGTCATTGCATATCCATGGAGGTAGTTTGTGACATGAATCCAGCAAGGTAGTGACGCAGGGGCTCTGTGTCCTCTGTACTCTTCTGGGGCCTGAGTGGGAGGGACCAGACCTCACTGCTGTTTTAAAACCAGTGTTCAGTCCATCTCCAGTGGCTGGGCTCTGTGCTGGGAAGCAGAGAAGGGGCAGGATCTTCCAGGTACATCCAGGGGTCAGATAGTTCAGGAGCAGATCAGTCCTCCCCTCTCCTCATGCAGTGTCATGTCATGTCCCAGCTCTGGCCACATGTCAGGAGGGCTGCAAGAAAGACACAGGCACACACTGGAAGTCTTTTCAGGACTAGTTCTTGGTGATGATTATCTAACTCCCTGTGTTTCCCATTGTGTCTGCAGGCAGATTGCTCACCCTCTGGTTCTCGGTGAGTTATAAGCAGGGTCAGAGTGATCCCAAGTTAACTCTCAGACAGAGAATGAGCTTTGATCTTGCTCAGATAATGGCCCTGGACTGTTTTCTTTCTGGATTTGCTGTGGAGAAATGGGGAGGGGTGAGAAGATGTTCTGTGTTTAAATCTTGGTTTCTTTTTCAGCCCGGTGTTTCCAGGCCTCTTCGAGTTTTGCTCTCGCTACACGGGGGCCTCCCTGCAGGGAGCAACGCAGCTGAACAACAAGGTGATGGAGCTGGTGTGCTTTGCTTTTGAAACACAGGTGAAAGCCAACTGATTGTCAAATTTAGGACAACCTTATGGATTTATTTTGTAAAACAGCACAGCAAATGCTGCTGTATTGCAGGGTATTGCCTAGTGTGTTCAGCTTGAGATCACTCCTGTGCCATCAGACACAATAATTTAGTAGATGTTTAATCTGGAGGGAGTCTGAGGATGTTAATGTTGCACCTAGTAAAGCCACAAAGCACTGTAGGACAAACCTGGGATCTTCAGCAAAACTGGCTACTGGAGAACTTGAGACCACTGCTAGGTCTGTGGAAATGAGACCTTTCAGAAGGTCTGAAGAAAAGGGTCCCCCAGGAAGGTGTAAAAAAAGAAGTACTACAGACATTTGAGTCTTTTGGAGACCTGAGAGAGGTCTAGTGAGTGAGAACAAGCACATGAGCAAATTATGTGTACCAGGTGCTCTGCCTGCTGCTGGATGGAGGGGAGCAGCAGTGGGAGATGATTTTTTTTTCTGGTCTAACAAGCAGTGTAGAGCTCATGGCTAATCCAGTATGGAAATGACATAACCAAAACTGTTGGCTGGGCTAACAACAAAGATGGGGCTCTGAAAAGGCCTCCGCAGGGAGAAGGAAAGGCCAGAAGGATGTTTGTGGAACACAAGGCCTGGCACATTGAAGCAGGTGCAGTGGGGAAGTGGGTGTGAGGTAGTTGTTACCTCGTTGTCACCTTAAACTAACTTCTCTTTCCTTTCTTAGATCTGTGACATTGCAATAAACTGGGCAGGGGGACTGCATCATGCCAAAAAGTTTGAGGTAATGAGGCAAATTGGCGTGTTCCTCTGTCTTTCTGAGGCCAGGCTCTGTGCTGATTCCATTTTAATGCTGTTTGGTGTCCTGTCTTCCAGGCTTCTGGGTTCTGTTACGTCAACGACATCGTTATTGGCATCCTGGAGCTGCTCAAGTAAGGACACGGGGCAAGGGCAGCACTGTGCTGGCTGGTGTGTGGTTTCCCTCTGCTGTTTTACTGTTCTCTCTCTCTGTTTCCCCCACCTCGTTTGCCTTTCTAGAGTCCAGGAAGGCCAAGAACTTAAGTTTTGGCCTGGCCTCTTCTTTAGTCCCAAGAAAGAGGGGCTTGAAAATTGGAATAACCGACACCAGTTTTGTTTTGTGCAGCTTAATTGACACAGAAAAGTTCTTCTATTTCTTTTTCTCCTTCTCTGTCTGTAAAATACTCGTTTCAGGGTCTCCCAAGTCACAGCATTTTCACCACAGTGAGTCCCATGTAGGTAAATGCAAATTCTGTCTCACTGGAGGCAGTTAAATGGCTCAAATCTTTCTTGATTTTCTTGAGTGGCTTAAGAACAGGACTTTGAGGAACACGCAGATGATCAAAGGATGCTTGTTTTGAGTAGAAAGGAGCCAGAGATTTTTTTTTAATTATTTTTTTTTAAGAAAATGAAAAATAAATTCAGAATGGGAGGAAGAATTACAGAAATACCTCCTGTTTCTTGGGTTAGTGCCCATTTCCTGGTCTCACCTCAGTCCCCTCTCTAAGAGGCTTCAAACACAGCCCAGTTACCCCTCATGGGAGATGATAATATCTCCCTATTCTTCTGTTTTCAGGAACTTTTCTGCAGGAGATGGCTTGTCCTTGAGTTTGCTTCCTACCATGGGAGTACCATACTGCCTCTGTTCTTAGAAGGTCCTTTTCTCCCTTTACCTGTGTTCAAGGGCTGTGTGTGCATCCCTTTTTTTCTCCTCACTGCCTTTTGTCTGTGGGATGAACCACCTGGGCTGTCTTAAATGGTTTTTGTGAGAGACTGAGGCAAGGAACTGGTCTGCTAATCAGAGTGGGTCAGCACCATCACCAGTTTGATCAGATCCCTGCAGACACGCTTAAGCCGTGGTTCTGAGGTAGCTGGCACAAAGCATGTGTGCTTCCCCTCTGTTTTGATGTTTTCTTGGTGTTCTTTTTCATGGCCTGCCCCATTCCCTGGGGTTTTGACCTGGATGATGGATCCCCTGCTCTTTGGGGACTGACCAGATGCAATATTTCCTTATGAAAAGCTGGAGAAGTTCTCTCCAGCTGAGCTGGCAGGCAGGGACAGCTTAGGGCTTGACACCACATCAGCGTTGATAATTACCCTAATCCGTTTTCTTTTTATGGTCTCCCCTCCTTCCCCCTCTGTCTGTGACCCAGCAGGCTGCTTCTCCAGTAACTTAGTCCAGTCTGGTGGAGTGGGACTGGTGCTTCCAGTACTTTGGCACCTGGAGGAAGTAATGTTCCTCCCTCCTCCTCGCCTTACCTTGCATTTCCTCATTGTTGGAGCTCTTAAAGATTAACTAATGGACTGTTATTTGTAGAGGAAACAAAACCCCGTGGCTTTCTAACCCCCAGGGGTTTTAAACAGCTCTTTATCTTGTGCTTTCAAAGATATTTCTGGCCCCGTGTGCCCCCTTTTATTCTAATATCTCTTTCCAAGAAAATGTTTTAGTGGTGGGGTGTGTTATACAAGGTGGGTGTCAGGAGGATGNGGCAAATGGGGCTTGTAGGCAGATGGTGGTGGTGGCTTTTGAAGCTCTCGGTGATACTGAGGCATGTGGGGTTGGGTGTGGGGCAGACATAGAATCCTAGAATCATAGAATGGTCAGAGTTGGAAGGGACCTTAGAGATCATCAAGTTCCAACCCCCTGCCATGGGCAGGGACACCTCCCACTAGAGCAGGTTGCTCAAAGCCCCATCCAGCCTGGCCTTAAACACTTCCAGGGATGGGGCATCAGCAGCTTCCCTGGGCAACCTGTTCCAGTGCCTCACCACCCTCACAGNGAGGCTGCCCAGAGAGGTGGTGGAGTCTGTCTCTGGAGACATTCAGACCCCACCTGGTTCCTGTGCAACCTGTTCTGGGTGACCCTGCTCTGGCAGGGCAGTTGGACTGGATGATCTCCAGGATCTTCCAACCCCGTATCTTCCTGTGATTCTGTGTTTGACTGTACAGATGTCATGTATCTAAAGCTTGATATGCCTGTGGTAGGAAAAGTGAGGGGGTTGGGGGGGGGCGGGGAGGGGNGAGTCCCTCCCCAGCTCTCCTGGAGCTCCCTTCAGATCCTGGAAGGCTGCTCTCAGGTCTCCCCGGAGCCTTCTCTTCTCCAGGCTGAACAGCCCCAGCTCTCTCAGCCTGTCCTCACAGCAGAGCTGCTCCATCCCTCTAATCATCTTGGTGGCCCAAACATTAATGCTGCTTTTCCTCCTGTGTTCGATAGGTATCACCCACGTGTTCTGTACATTGACATTGATATCCATCACGGAGACGGGGTGCAGGAGGCTTTCTACTTGACTGACCGTGTCATGACCGTGTCATTTCATAAATACGGGAACTATTTCTTTCCGGGTACAGGTGTGTATTTTCCCTTATTGTGTGAACCTGACCTTGTTTCAGAATCCTTTAAAGGCTCTGTTGGAGTATAAAAGCGTAAAATCGTGAGCTGCAGAGAGAAGTGATGGAAGAAAGGGGATGGAAAAGCAGTTGGAGAGGAACAGGAGCATAGTTATTTGTAAGAAGGAGGGATTGTAGCTAGGTTAACAGAAATCTCAGCCCAGCCTGGATCTGACCTTTCCATACCAGCTGTGAAGCCTTGGAGCTGTTGTCACTCTCCTGTCTTTCCCTGGCCAGGTGACATGTATGAAGTTGGTGCAGAGAGTGGGCGTTACTACTGTCTCAACGTGCCCCTGCGAGATGGCATTGATGACCAAAGTAAGTAGCTGTTTCTTGCTCTTCCCCTTGCCAAGATACTTGCGTGTCCTTCTGCTCCAGAGCCGTGACTAATCTACCTTTCTCTCTGCAAAGGTTATAAACACCTTTTCCAGCCTGTCATTAACCAGGTGGTAGATTATTACCAGCCCACCTGCATAGTACTGCAGGTAAGAAAGCCTCCCTGTGCTTGTCCATCTCCTCCAGAGGGTGTAGGTTGAAGGGAGCTGCTGTTGAAGTGTCACCTTCTCTTGGTTGGTGTGTCCTTGCCGAGCTTGTGTCTCACGCTCTGGTGGATGAGGCTGGCTCATGGTGGGGGGGGGGTACTGATGTGTGTCTGGGAGGGAAGCAATGCCTCTGTAGTTGAAAAATCAGGGTTTTTTTTTCTTTTTCTGTTCCCCAGTGTGGTGCTGATTCTCTGGGTTGCGACCGTTTGGGTTGTTTTAACCTCAGTATAAGAGGCCACGGGTAAGTTGTTGCGGGTGGTGGTGATGCACTTGACTTGAAGAGAGAAGCAGTAATGCAGTTATTGGTATAAAATGAGAGATTTGCATCTACCATCAAACTTAGTTAACAAGATCTGATGGCAAGGCACACTTGGTTATTCGCTGCCCAGAGCTGTCACAAGGTTCAGAAAGGACCCCCTGGCTTTCTAAACTCCACCTCAGAGAAGGGCCTGTGCGAACCGGATCCGATTCTAGTCCCTTTCTTGGTCAACGGTTTATGTCTAAAGGATTATTTATGCACAATCAATCCTGTACATCACTTACCTCAGATTTCCAAGTTTAGCACGATATTATTCACTTAGAAGGATCTGTTGAGGCAAGGAGTCTCTCAAGCTCAAGCGGTAGATGCAACCTTGAGTGGTCTCCTTGTGCCAGGGGAGATCCTGGCGTGCAGCTGCTGCCATTCAGGAGAGCTCAAAGGGCTCTTGGGTTGCTCACTGTGAGGGTGAGGTGATTGACCTATAGTCATATTTATGTATGGACCACGGTACCAGCATTGCCCTTGGCTATGGTGGTGGCATCTATCTCCCCAAAACTATGCTGAGCCTGAGGTAGCCTTCATGACTGGATGCACCCATGATGACCACCACGGATGGTCAGCGTGTGGGCAGAGTTACAGGAGATGCAAGTCAGGTTGGTGCTGGAGGAGGAGCAGGCCATGACATAAGTACAGTGAGGCTGGGGCAGAACAGTGCGTGAAAGGACTGTCTTTTAGTCTGAAGGGCTTTAATGAGTCCTCTGCTGGGAGGCTTGAGCTTTGACTTCAGCCTTCTAGCAGTTTTGGGTGGGTTTTTTTAAATTCTTTTGTGACAGGCGTGGTCTCGGGGATGGCATGAGGCGTTACGGAGCCATGGTTCAGAGCAGCGTGTGGTTCATGCTCTCTGGGTGGTAGCCCTGGACTCCAGGTGTATCACACCAGCCTTTGGTGGCATTTCTGACGCATGAACACGTGCTGCAGGTCACACCTCTGACATTTTTGATTTGGGGTTTCTAGGGAGTGTGTGGAGTACGTCAAGAGCTTCAACATCCCCTTGCTGGTACTGGGAGGAGGTGGTTACACCGTCCGCAATGTGGCACGATGCTGGTGAGTCCCTTCTTTGTAGAAGGTCACTGGTTAAGTGGCTTTGGAGAAAGTGCAGCTTTCCCTGGAATGAGTTCATCTTATTCCATCTTTTCAGGACTTACGAAACATCGTTGCTTGTAGATGAAGCAATTAGTGAAGAGCTCCCGTACAGTGGTAAGTTGGAGTCACGTTTGCTTCATCATTAGCTGAGTATTTGTTACATCAGCTGAAGAATTAACACTGAGCTTTGCTTTTGCTCACTCTGTTGTTTCATACAATGCCTTGTGGCTGCAGAGCTGTACCATCCCTCTGTTTTTTAAGGCCTGGTCGCCCCCAGCGTGGTGGGAGGGTGAGCCCTGCTCCGCTGCAGGGCACCCTCGGCTCCACACTGTAACTCTTCTTGCTTGTCCCATCACAGAGTATTTTGAATACTTCGCTCCAGACTTCACCCTTCATCCTGATGTCAGTACAAGGATTGAAAACCAGAACTCCAGGCAGGTGAGTGCTTGCAGCCTTAGTGAATGAATAAGGTCTGTTCCCACCCCAAACACTGAATGGTTTGGGTGGGAACAGACCTTAAAGACCATCCAGTGCCACCCCCTGCCCTGGGCATGGACACCTCCCACCAGAACAGGTTGCTCCAAGCCCCCTCCAGCCTGGCCTTGAACCCCTCCAGNCCTTGAACCCCTCCAGGAATGGGGCAGCCGCGGCTTCTCTGGGCAGCCTGGGCCAGGCTCTCACCACCCTCACAGGAAAGAAGTTCTTCCTAAGATCTCCTCTCAATCTCCCCTCTTCCAGTGTCAAACCCTTCCCCCTCATCCTATGGCTCCCTTGCCTCATCAAGAGTCCCTCCCCAGCTTTGCTGGAGCCTCTTTAGGGATTGGAAGGGGCTCTAAGGTCTCCTTGGAGCCTTCTCTTCTCAGGGTGAAGCCCCTCAACATTCTCAGCCTGTCCTCACAGCAGAGGGGCTCCAGTGCTTGCTGCATCTCCGTAGCCTCTTCTGGCCCCACTCCAACAGGTCCATGTTCTCCCAAAACCTTGCGACACCAGGTGGATCCAGGCAAAGAATTTTTGCAGGGTAGAAAACTAAACAAAAAAAAAAAACAAGCAGAACTTTTCCTTTGGGATGTCAGAAAGTCTCACAGCGTTTGAGAACCTTGCTGCGTTGTCTTACTGTTTTCTGTGTGCTTGGGTGTCGACGATGGAATTGACTCTCCCACCTCCTCTGTGCTGATCAATGGCTTTTGCACAAGATCTTTTCCCAGGGCCACTGTGTGGATCATGCCTGCAGGTGGCAGTGCTGATCGTGATTGCACTGTGAAGACCTCTGGATCTCACTGTGGTGGTCCCTCTGTGTTTGTTTTTCACCTGCAGTACTTGGATCAAATCAGGCAGACAATATTTGAGAACCTGAAGATGCTGAACCATGCTCCCAGCGTCCAGATCCACGATGTCCCTTCTGACTTGCTCAGCTACGATCGCACAGATGAGCCCGATCCGGAGGAGAGAGGCTCTGAGGAAAACTACAGCAGGTACCAGATCTCCTTTCTGTCCCTGCTGAGATGGACAGGTGATATCCTGGAGTCCATCAGCCTAAAACAAATTCAAAGTCAATTCCAAGTCCCTGCTTTCAATCCAGGGAGTCTCTCTCTAGAAATGTGGTCTCCTAACATAAAATTTCACAGAGTGTTCAGGTGTGGGGTGTGTTCTGACCTTTCACAATGTGACCTAGATGTTCTTCTCTGGCCCCAAGGCTGTCAGGGCTCTCCTTGCTGATGGTGGTTGTCTTTCCCCCACAGGCCTGAAGCTGCCAACGAGTTCTATGACGGTGACCATGATAATGACAAAGAGAGTGACGTGGAGATCTGAGGGCTCTGCTGTGGGACTCAGGACTATGGGGGGTGGGAAGGGCCCAAACTGGACATCGGTGCTTGGTGCAGTTGACTGGGCCACGCAGGAGCCAGGTAGCCCTCCCTTGGTGTTTGATTACCTACGGTGGCAGCAGAACCACCACCACCACCGCGGGCTTCTGCTACCTGGGGAGGCAGAGCACAGTGAAATGTGCTCCTTATTTCCCACCGTGTGGCATGGTTCCAGTTGTCACCCCTCTGGGAATTCAGTGAGCGCCCAAATCTGTGCTGTGCACTGGCTGGCAGCCTCCAGAGCCTGCCCAGTGCCAGTTCTTCTGCCAGTAAGGTGGGAACTGGGAACGGTTGTGCCTATGGTCTCTGCCTCTCTTAAGCAGCAGCACCCCACTCTCCCTGGCCCCCCCACTCCATACCCACTCGACTCTCTTCTAAAGCCTGTCCTGAGATGCTTCCTGATGTCCCTTCTAACCATCTGATGCTCCACAGCTCAAGGAAAACCATTCAAGAAGACAAGGGAGAAGAGGGGTCAAGAATGTCCTGGGAGCAGCTTGATGGAGCAGGATGGGAGAATGTCTGCAGAGCTTGGTCTTGTTTATTCCCCTCCTGCTCAGTTTGGTGTTCACAAACAAGTACTGCAGCACTTCTGCCACATTGGACCTAACTTCCCTCTCTTTTTTATTCTTCGAGAGGCTAAAATCACTGTGGAATAGAGGTTTGGCTGCCAGCGTCAGTAGGTAGTGTGTTCTTGTGCCTCTAATGTAGCTTCCAGCTGTGTTTTCCAAGGTCACATGTGGCCCTTCTTGATGCCAGTGAGAGCTTGGGGCTGCCTGCCGAGAGCGGACGCCGTTCCCTCATGACCAGGAGGACTGGCTCTGCTCGTGGGTGAGGGGAGCTGCTTTCTCCCAACTCCTGTCTTGCCCTCCCACGGCAGAGATTTCTTCTGTCCTTCAAATCTCAGACTCTGCTGCTCCTTCCTTGGGAGTGTCATTGCCCTGGTGCCCTCCTTCTGGTTTGGAATGTGCCGCCAGGGGAGGTGGGAGGGCTTTAGCCTCTGTCCCTACCCTTCTGTTTGTTTACTGATGTCTTTAAACATTAAAAAAAGAGGCAGTATTTTTCTTACCTGACCTGTTTGTCTGTTTAATGCTCACTGTTTTGGCTCCTCCCAAGGATGGAGAAGGTGTGTGTCATCCCTGGCAGGGCACTGTCCTCCACCATCTGAGTCTGACCTCTCTGAGGCGATGGAGGATGTTCAGCTCCTCGAAGACTTTAAGGTCAGCCTTAAAGCCCATCCAGTCCCACCCCCTGCCATGGGCATGGACACTTCCCACCAGAACAGGTTTGTCAAGGCCCCCTCCAGCCTGACCTTGAACCCCTCCAGGGATGGGGCAGCCACAGCTTCTCTGGGCAACTGGGCCAGGGTCTCACCACCCTCACAGGAAAGAACTTCCTGAGGTCTCCTCTCAGTCTCTCCTCTTTCAGTGTCAAACCCTTTCCCTTCGTCCTATGGCTCCCCTCCCTGGTCCAGGATTCCTTCCCCAGTTTTCCTGGAGCCCCTTTAGTGACTGGAAGGGACTCTAAAGAATCCCTAGAACCTTCTCTTCCCCAGGGTGAAGCCCCCCAACTCTCTCAGCCTGTCCTCATAGCAGAGGGGCTCCAGCCCTCCTAGCATCTCCGTGGCCTCTTCTGGCCTCATTCCAACAGGTCCATGTCCTTCCTGTGCTAGGATGAAATGGGTTTCTAAAGGTTGGGGGTTTGTTTTGTTTATTTTTTTCAGGCTGCAAAGATTTATTTACTTTCCTTACAGTATTATTTTTACAGTGCAGCAGAGCTGCCCTACACTTGCTGCTGCTATTTCTTAGGCTAATATTTATCCCTGGCATCTCCCAGGGTTGGGGTAGGACCGGGATGAGTCTGACATCCCACCTGCACTCACCTTAGTTCCCCAGACAGGGATCCAAGCTGCTGGAACCCTGCTGCTCCCTAAAACCCTCACTGGGCTGGCAAGGACTGTCATTATACAAGGCCTGATTTAATTATCCAGCCTGATTTAATTATCTGTAGGAAACAAACGTTTGGGAACACACCTCTGTTCCATAAGTTTTCCCACGCTGTGTCGCAGCGATGGATGAGCAGTGGGGGGGAGGGGGCAGTGGCAGACAAGAGTAAAACCGATTTTGGGTGCTAAAACGCGGGTTTTCCTCTCTCACTGTTTTTCCTTTGTCTCTTGCCCCCCAGCCCCTCCTGCCTGCGGAGAAAGGACGCGGGAGATGCGCCGGAGGGGCGGGCCCTCATGAATATTCATGTCCATGGGTGACGTTGCCTGGGCGGGATTGTGACGGTGTTGGTGACCCTCGGGCGTCCTGGTGCTCTGCATCCAGTGTTGCCGTTCTTCCACCGGAGTGGGAGTCCGGGGGGTTTCTCCGCGGTTTCTCCGGTGACCCGGGGTGGTCCCAAGTGTCGCGGTACCTCCGCCGGGGGAGGGAAGGAGGGAGATCCTGGGGGATTCCGGGGTCCAGGAGCCGATGTCGCGGTTTCTCCGCCGGGGGACGTCCCGGGGAGTGACCCAGGTTGGTCCCAATGTCGCGGTTCCTCTGCCGGTGGGAGATCCCGGGCGGTTCCGGAGCTCTGGAGCCGGTGGCGAGGTTTCCCCGCCGGGGGAGGTCTTGGGTGATGCCTGTACCCCGGAGCCGGTGCCACGATTTCTCCGCCGGGAAGGTCCTGGGGGGTGACCCGGGGTGGTCCCAACTTCGCGGTTCCTCTGCCGGGGGGAGATCACGGGGGGTTCCGGGGTTTCGTGGCCGGTGTCGCCGTTCCTCCACCGCGGTGTCCCGGGCGGGCCGGTCCCATCGGCATCTCCCGCGCCTCCCAAGTTAACAAAAACTCGGTTATCGGTGTCTTTTGGTTTTTTGTTTTTTTTTTTTTTTTTTCCCTCCCCCTCCATTATGGGCGATACCTNACCACTTGTACTATTTGGGGTTTGGGGGATTCGGGTTTAGTTGCCGCTTGGTCGCTTTGTGAGAAACGCCAGCTCACTTGTAAAATGAAAGAGAGGACAAAGTCATCGAAGCAAAGGTTAAAAACAAAGTATAAAAGGGGTTTATTAAAAAATTTACAAAGCAGCGCTGAATCGGGTGCATCTCCAAGCTAGATGCACAAATTCTCTTTTCATTTTTAGGGTTATATACATGTTATCCCGGCCGCTTATGTTTCTGTCTCCCCTCTCGTTGGCTGAGAAGTCAGAGCTCACATCCTTCCCCACCGCTTCACCTGCTAGAGACTCAATTTACATTTCTTTACCTTGTAAGGTCTTAACACCCCTACTCTAAGAAGTCATTATCCTAAACACACCTTTGATTAGTTGATTAGATTACTAGTTGTCCCACAGTCTTTTGCCCCTTCTACTGTCCGTTGTTAGTAATTACAAGCACTCTGGTGATCGTTTACTTCATCAGGTGGTTGTATCCTCCTCTTCATCAGTTGTCCTCTAGATGAACCTGGCCCACACAGCAGTCTTCACAGCCCCCCTTTGACGATGTTATGTCCCATCCTGGTTGTCTTTGGTTTTGGTGATACTCCCCCTACTCTTTAAGTTCTCTTTATTCTTAAGTTCTCTTTTTAAAACTTTAAACCCGTTTCTCACAGCCTGATGGGGGCAAACAGCCAGGCTCCTCTCCTTTCTCCAAAAAATAAAGTAGTATATTTCTACTTTTACCCTTTAATTTTGCTTTTTCAGGAGGCTCCACAAAAGCTGAGTTCAGCCCTGGGTGTTGCTCAATTTAGGGTTAAGCCCTCATCCCAGGGTCTTCTGGCTCTTCGCATCAAAAGCTGGAGGAGAAGGAGATGTTGTGCCCCTGTTGCAGCGCCCGGCTGATGGATGGGCTGAAAATCTGCCTCTGTGAGTTCATAAAACACCCAATTTTTTTCTGTAGGACGTAAAGGTGTGCTTGTGCGTTTTGATGATCGTGTTTATTTTCAGGTTTTGGTAGATAGACACTCTGAGTGTGGGATCCGAGGCCTTTGAGAAGCTTCTCTCTCACAGAAAGACAAAGCTGCGCCCAGTGGGGACCAGAAGGGTCCTGATTGCAGGTCTTAGAGTTTTTGTCCTCACTGGCTTTGGGAGTTAATGAACTTGCTTTGAAGCTGATGATGTTCCAGGCAGTGCTGTCTGTTAAAACCTTTGTTCTCTAAAGAGGGGGAAAAAACGTTAATTCCTTACTTCTTTCTTTAGCCAGGGGTTTGGCCTGTTCATTAAGGAGAAAATCTCTGCCTCTTGTAGGAGTTTTCTCTTTGCTGCTGATATTGTTATTGCTGTTGATTTTATTAGTGTTATTTTCTTCCCCTAAGGGTCCCAACCCCTAAACTCGGGTGGTGTGAAGGATTTTGGGAGTGTTTGGGGGTGTTTTGGGAGTGCCTTAGCCGTTATCCATTCCAGACAGTGTGAACTGAGAGCATAAAATCTCTCTCCCATTTTCCTGATCCTGCTGGATTTGACAAAAGCTAAAAATTAGAGTAAACTTTCATAACAGCACACAGAAACAAATGATGCTGCCTGGTTTTTCCTCTCTCTCAGAGGTTTTTAAGTCAGTGTCCTGTACAAACCTGGGCCAGGCATCTTACCTATGGAAATCAAGACTCACCTTTGAGGGGCGCTGTGTGTCTTTGAACGCAGAGTCGGGTTGTGTTTTTCCTTTCCTAATCTTAGTCTGGGTTGCTGAGAGGTGTCTGGGGGAGGCAAACTCATTTATCATTAGTCTCAGGGTTTGTGGTTCTCTGTGGAGGCTGAGCTGCTGAGGACAGTTTTACTCATCTGGCATTTCTGATTCTCCTCCTTGTTCCCATTAATATGTGCTATTTGGTTAATTTGCCCTTGGTGTGTTTTGTAAATCTTTTCCATTCCCAGCTGAGTACCTTTGTGGTTTGGGTTTTTGTTTTTTTAATGGCAGGTGAACTGCATGTTCCTTTGAAACCTCACAAACAACTTTGGTGGAGAAATTTGCTTAGGACAGGGTTTAGGGGAAAGAGAACTTTCCTCAGTAGTGGACTTGTGGTTTCTCATGGGGTAGATTTTAGCTTTCTAATGACACTGAAATCTGATGGATATTTGATAAGTTAAATAGTGTCACAATATGGTTTGATTTGGAAGGGAACTTAAAGACCATCCAGTCCCACCCCTGCCCTGGGCAGGGACACCTCCCACCACACCAGGTTGCTCCAAGCCCCCTCCAACCTGGCCTTGAACCCCTCCAGGGCTGGGGCAGCCACAGCTTCTCTGGGCAAACTGGGCCAGAGTCTTATCACCTTGACAGCAAAGATTTTCTTCCCCAGATCTCGTCTCAGTTTCCCCTCTTTCATTTTAAAATGGTTCCCCTTCATCCTATGGCTCCCCTCCTTGATCAAGAGTCCTTCTCCAGTTTTCCTGGAGCCTGTTTAGGAACCAGAAGGGGCTCTAAGTTCTCCCCGGAGCCTTCTCTTCCCCAGGCTGAACCCCCCCAGCACTCTCAGTCTGTTCTCACAGCAGAGGCTCCAGCCCTCAGAGCATTTCCATGGCCCTCTTCTAGCCCCACTCCAACAGGTCCATGTCCTTCCTGTGCTGAGGACTCCAGAGGGGTGGGGTCTCCTCAGAGTGGTGCAGAGGGGCAGAATTCCCCCGACTCATCTTGCTGGCCACCCTGCTGGGGATGTAGCCCAGGGTTTCTTGGGGGCTTTCTGGGCTACCATTGCATGTTGCCGGCTCATGTTGACCTTCTCATCCATCAACACCCCCAAGTCCTTCTCCTCAGGGTTGCTCTCAATCCACTCTCCACCCAACCTGTATTTGTGCCTGGGGTTGGTGTGACTCAGGTGCAGGACCTTGCAGCTCTACATGTTGTGCTTGATCTTTCTGATGGAGCATATGCTTACATCTTCATTTGAAAAAAAGGCAAAAACCCCAAAGAGGTTGGAGCTCACAGGGAGGAACAACAATGTTTGAGCTGTGGGCATGGGTCTCCCCCACCTCTTGAACTCGCAGGAGGGAGATAGTCTTCTGACGTCTCTGTCTTGTAGGAAATGATGGAAACTGTGATGGAGCAGAACTGAAAAATGCCATTCCCATCACCATGATGCAAGGAGCTGCCTCCAGACTGTGTCCAGTCTACAGTGAGTCCTTCTCAGCAAGAATGGAGTCCCTGCCCGCCTTTCAGTGTGAATATGTGGTCTTGTGGGAAGTGTCCCTGCCCCAGCAGGGGGTTGGAACTGGATGATCTTTATGGTCTCTTCCAAGCCAAAACATTGTGTGATTCTGTGTGCACTGGGGAACTTGGGGCTGTCATAATTGGGAGGTTTTTTACCCCTTAAATTCAGCAGAGGCATGAACCGTTGTCATGAACCGAGGGACTGCAGTACTGAGGGTTGGGTGGTTGAGAGGTTTTTAGGAAAAGCAAGGAAACTCCACCATCCCTATGTATCCACATACTCCTTCTATGTCCCTGCTCAGCCCCACATATTTATTGCCTTTGCAGCTGAACACAAAACTGACTGCCCAGAAGAGCTGCAAGGAGAAATGAAGAAGATGCAAAGGGACTTTGAGGAGAAACTACTTGGTGCTCGTGGTGAAAAGAAGATGCCAGAGGTGGAGAAGCAGCAAATGACTGTGGAAAAGCAGGAGCTGGCAAGCAGAGTCTCCTTTCCGAATGAGAAGCTCCTTCTGGGGATGAGATGTGGGCTGATGAGTTGTGGATGGGGTACAGCAGGGCAGATACCCTGTCCTCCTCAAAATGCCTAGTCCCTCTCTGGGCAGGTAACATTGGAAGGAGGGGAAACAACGATGAGAGGTTCTCATGCTCAGAGGTTTGGGGGTTGCCCTCAGGAGGCTCTGAGACACTTTTGCTTAAACAGGTAGAGGCAGGAGAAGGATGAAGAGGCTGAATGATGCTGGTGCTGCTTCTGGCTCCTTTTTCTCATGGTGGCATCTGTAGACTTGAGGCCAGCAGAACCAGGGCGAGGAGTTCTCAGGATCCCAGCCACCAAGGGAGACAGAGAACTCCTCAGCAAACGTTCTAATTTATATTGCTGTTCATGGTATGAAATAACCCTGTTGACAGCTTGGGCCGAGGGCCTGGGTCTCACTCCTCTTCATCCCTGCTCCTGGCAAGGCTGAAAAATACTGAGACCTTGAGTCCCACACCCCAGAGCTGGCTATAAAATGAGTATACTCACAGATTAAGACACTGGAGTCTTCTAAAAGTGCAGGTTTCCCCGGCATTAGAAGATAAGTTGACAAACACCCCCAAATCCTTTTCCCCTGGGCAGCTTCAGCGACTCTTCCCCCAGGCTGGAATGTACGTGGGGTTGGTGTGATGCAAGTGCAGGGCCTGACACTTTGCCTTGTTGAACCTCACACCCTTGGCCTTCTGTGTGACACCGTGTGTTTCTACACCCTGTGTGATATTCAGCCACTGACTTCTGGGGTAGGACCAGCCCCCTTCCCATGGGAGCTTCTACAGTGGGTCTGGTTTAGAAATCTCTGCAGGTGTCACAGTGTTGACAAGCAGAATGAACAGTTTATTTATCACTTCTTTTGAACTAGTCTGGATTATTTGGTGAGGAGGGTCTTCCTGCTGGCAGCTACAGCACCATCAGAAAGCATCTCCTGGAGGGACTTTTTGGGCAGTTCACTCCAAAGGGGCCAGTAGGTGACCAGCCTCCCTCGTCCAGCGACCAGTTGGTGGGGTGGTTCAGTTCAGGGTTGCACACACAGCGTAAGGGCTGGATGTGCCTAATGATTTGCTTTGTCTTATAAATGACTGAAATAAACCGTGGAAGCAGAATAGAAAGATGGAAGTTCCTCATTACGATGCGGAGGGTTTGATCTGCTCTGTCCCAGTTGTCCCCTGCAGCAGACAGAGGCTGTGCTGTCTGTGCCCAGGCTCCGCGCCGGCCAAGTCCTCGTTAACAAATTCTTCATTTGGAGGGGTTCCGCATTAGTACAAATCACTGGAAAGAGCAAAAACTGCCATGTTGCCATTTTACTCAGATTAAAATGCAAATCAGGAGGCAAATGCATCCAAGGAATGTAGGTCACAGTGGAACTGAATGGAGCAGGAGGAGGGATGAGCTGGGGGGAGTTAAGGGACAGTCCCCCAAGGCCTCCTCTGCCTTCAGCTGGTGGCTGCTCTTGGTCTCTTGGAGTTATTCTGTGTCTCTTCTGCTGGATCTTAGCTTTGTGATGGACCCGAAATCTCTTTAAGTCTCCTTTGTGGTACAGGAGTGGCATTTCCCAGGGCTTCCATAGAACAGGTCCTTCTGTGCGGGGCTCACAAGGGAATGGAGATGGCCAAAGTCCCTGTTTGAGGTGGAGCAGGATGGCACTGCCATGTGCCACGGGGTCTAAAAAATTATCTAGGTTTCTGTTTGGATTTCCAATCCAAACTGTGTGCTTTAAAGAAGTGACCGGGGTGATTATCTCCGTTTTATAGCAGGAAAACCCAGACAGGGCAAGCAGGCAGGAAAAACATGGCCCTGAGCTGTCGAATCCTGATCCTGAGCCTTATCTGCATCTCCTGTCTCCAGCCCAGCCCTGCTGCCAGCCTCTCCCCACGACACGAGCCATCTCCAGGGAGCAGGAGCCCAGGGGGCCGGGGTTTTTTGGTTTTATCCTCTCCTGCGATCAGCTTTGATGGTGTGGAAGGCAGCTTCTGGGCCAGAGGTTCAAAAGGCTGCGTGCCCAGCCCGTGGCACACAGCCTCTGCTCCGGGCCAGCAGCACCAGGAGCCACAGTCTCTTCTCTTGCTTGCAAAAGCATCTTGGTTCAGCTTCGCAGCTTTCAGTCATTAAGGTGAAAATTCTACTGCGTTCAGCTGGATTGGGCTGAAATTAAGTCAAAAAGTGAAATTAAGGAGAATCCGTGAAGCAGAGGGATTCATAAAACAGTCCCAGCCTCAGTCTCTGCCGGGGAAACACTCCCATGATCATCCCAGGGCAGCTGTTCCGCAGTGCAAGCGGCAGCACAGGAAAGAAAGCAAAGCCCAGGAAAGCTGACGGACTGGTTTGACTTCAAACTCCAGGCCATGTGTGTGTTTTTGGTAAGACCACACCAGTGCATTCTCAAGACCTCTTGGTATTTGCACCTCAAGTCGTGCAGCACTGGGTACACTAATCACGGCCTGCCTAAATACAATCTTTTCCTTCATCTACTCGAGGAGGAGGAGGAATGAGCTGAGTCACCCCAAAGACTCTGGCTGGCAGAGCCTGGCTCACCCCACCCGGGACACCCAACCCCAGCACCTCCCCAGGGAGCGCCGGCAGCTCCAGGGCCCTCCTGCTCCTGCTCTCGGGTGTTTTTCTAGCTCCTGGGGGGAATGCCTGGGAGGAAGGAGCAGCACAGCATTTCCTCAGTGAGCCATGTTGCAACCGAGTCTTATCTCAGCCGTGACTCCTGCCTATTCCTTTGACACAACAACACAGGAGCAATGAAACCTTCTCCCCATTTCCCTGATGCTGAAGGCAGAGCCCGCTTTACAGGTGGGTTTTTTTAAAGAGAAAACACCCCGTCCTGGAGCGCTGCCTCCGACTTAAGTGGGTTTTACTCAGAATTATCACTAAAAATTCAACAACAAACTTCCCAAAAATGCCGAGTGAAACTCAAGAGCAGTTCCAGTTCACACAGAAACATAATGCTTTTACCAGGCAACCTCAGATGGAACACAAATGCACATGCAGGCTCCCCTGGTTTCAGAAAATACAGAAAAAACCCCAAGTGTTTAATGTCAATAAACTCAGAATAAACTTTTTAAAACAGAGTAACAGACAGGTTTTTTCCTCTCCTGGAACTCTGCAAGCTGGCACAGCGCAGCACAAACCCTGGGTTCAAATGGTCACACCAACAGCTACAGAGCAAAGAGGTTTTTTTTTTTTCTTCTTTAAACCCTACTCCAGATATAGAAGTCATGAGGTGCTTGATCATTAACATTTGCTTAACAACTTAATTAGTTCAATACGGAAGCAGCCCGGGTGCAGAATAATCCACTCCCTTCCGAGAGCAGGTGGCCCAGACCCCTCTGCAGTTGCCCATGATCAATGTCACCAACTCCAGGGAGAAGGTTTTAGAGTCAGAGAGGGCAGTGCCTGCCCCTCCAGCATGGTCCTGCAGCATTCCATACCCAGCCTTTGGGAGAAGCCAATTACAGCCAATTAGAAGCACTAGGCTTAATTCAAGGCTGAAAAAACCAAACATTCCTGAAGTCAGTGGCTCAAAAAGAAAAACAAAGCAGGTAAACAAAGTGCTTGAGCACAGAAACTTACACAGCCCACGGGGCTGAAGAGCAGAGCAAGGGCAGAATTGCCATTCCCTTCCTCACCTGGGAATCATCCAGGTGGTTTCCTGACATTTTGAGAGAAGACGTGACGGATTTAGCAGCCTGGCCCTAGGAGTCGGGCAGCTTCTGTTCTTAGCTCTACCTCTTCACATCATTATTTTTTTTAATTAGTATTTGGTTAAAGTTCATCTCACTGCAAATGCATTTCCTAACCTGCAGTTAGCATGCTGTCTGGAGCTACGTGTAGTTCTGTATAGAAAACAATTATGTTTATAATGTAAAAGAAGAAGAATTAGTTTCAGGTCAGTGATTCATGCTGTTGAGATAAACATTGCTTAAGAGGTCATGCAGACATTCTATCATGAAACACCTAACATAACATAACGCCCGATTTTTACAAATATTTATTGTAAATAGGTCAAAATCCAAGGCCAAGTTTTAAATAAAAAGAACAAGACATACAAGCCCAACTTTGTTTCCAGTTGGCTACTCGGAAACTCTGCAGGATCCAGTTCCCAGGTTTTCAGTTCAGGTTTTCCACTATCAAGTATCAACAAGGCTTTTATTCAGATTAAGTGATTGAACTATAGTCAAGTTTAAATGTTCACAGCATCGTCAAGACTTGTGGCCAGTACCATCTGGACAAAATGCCTCTCTGAAAGAGCTAAAAAAGAGTTTAAAATGTTAAACTAGCTTTCAGACTGAGGTAGACAGGTCATGGTGATTTGAATGCCGAGGGTTGGGGTTTTATATATCTTTTTTTTTTAAACCTGTTCATCTAATAAAAAGCTTTAGGCAACAGTTGAGATCGTTATGCTAGTATTTCTGAAAGGGAGAAGCTCTGTTTTGAAAAAAGTTAAGCACATGATTTTTTAAATAGAAATATTCCTCTTCTGTTACCAAAATAATCAGAAACATCATAGAAAACTACGCATCTTTCCTCGAATAATTTGAGCCTGCTCTAGAGCAAGCCCTGTTAAAGCAGCCAGCAGCCAGCTTGCTGTTCACAGTGTAGAAGACGCCATCCTTTACCTTGCTTTTGCCCTCTGGCCAAGGAACACAGATCAAGGAGGCTGTACCTTAAGCATTTGAACCTGTCTACACGCACAGAGGTTGTTTCAAGCACGGAGTATAAAGTCTGTGGTCTCCACCAACACGGCAGCTTGACAGGATGTACAGCAGTTAAACCACTCCCTTTCCACAGGTGCCTGCGAGCTGGGTTTCACCCAGTGGCCTTTGGAGCCAGATTCTCTCGCTGATTCAGGTGAACATCCAAGAAGACAGACACGGAGAGAAGAAATCCAAGCTGCTTCTGCCAGGGAAAAATCCAGACCCCAGTCACATTATTAAACAGTTTTGATCCCAGGAAGGCAGAGGCTAGTGGCCAAAGAACAGCTCAGAAACAGGTCTGCGTTTCACAATGACCTCCTCTTCCTCCTCATCCATCGCCTCGGAGAGGGAAGAATATGAAGGGAAGCCTCCTCTGGTCTTTGGCTTCCTCCTCGGGCCCGTAGTGGCAGCCAGGAGCTTGTTTAGAGACGAGGGCTTCCTTAAACCTTTGGTGAGATCGTAGAAAGCCATGTCGTCGGATATGACCCCCAGAAACGTGCTGGTGGAGCTCAAGATCGACGCTGCCAGCTTTGTGCTCTTCTTGATGGGCACAGAGGGCTCGCTGCTGTGGGAAAGGCTGGGGTCGCCCAGCAAGCGCCTGACGGCCGAGGAGGTCCCTTCCTTCAAGTACTGGTGGGGCTTCTTCCCGCTGTAGTCCCTCAGGTCGGTCTTGGCGTGGTAGCTGTAGACCAGCATGGTGATGATCTTCTCCTGGCCGTGTATGGCGGCCAGGTGGAGGGCCGTGTACCCGCCGTGCGACCTGGCGTCCACGTTGACGCGGGTCCCCCCTTTCTCCGCCTCTCGGATGATGTTGGTCACCATGTCGCAGTTGCCGTTCTTGGCGGCCCAGTGCAGGGCGGTGAAGCCCGAGATGAAGTCCCTGCGGGCCGCTAAGCTGGCATCCCCCAGCAGCAACCCGTGGAGCTGCTGCGTCCACTGCCCGCCAGCCGCTGTCACCAACCACCGGTGCTCGGCCTCCTCCAGCGGCACCGCCGCCGTCTCCTCGCTGACACGATGGTTCTTGGGTCCACGATGAAGGCCTGGAGAGCGGGATCCAACCTCCTCCTCCGGGGGTGACAAGGGGGACGCCGATTCCTCAGGCGGGGAGGTGATGGTGGTGGTGGTTGGTGGCGGCACGCAGCGCACAGGCAGCATGCAGGGCTTGGAGAGCGGCTCCCTCCGAGCACCCCCAGCCCCAGCGGGCAGGGGCACCCCTCCACCACCACCCTGGAAGAAATCCCGCAGCTCGGAGACGGCCCGAGGCGATGGCAGCTCCTCAGGGGGCACCGGTGACAACCTCCCGCCTGAGGTAGGGATGGAGGCGCCGCCGCCGCCATCTTCTCCCGGGGTCAAAGCTGCCCCCGGCGGCGGGGCGCCCCCTGGCGGCGGGGCAGGACGGAGATGGCGCTTGAGGACCACCACCTTGGCCCCGTCCCGCTCCTTCACCACCGCCACGGCGTTCACCGCCGCCTTGAAGCGCTCCCGCAGCTCCGCCGCCTCCTCCCCGCCGCCACCGGCCTCCAGCAGCGGCCGGAATGTGCTCACCAGCTCGGCGTTGCGAACCCAACCGCCCCGCTCCCTCAGGAAAGCCAGCACGGCCGCCGGGCTGATGTCGAGCTCCGCCATCCCCGCCGCCACAGGTGGTGGTAAAATAGCCTTTTTCTCCTCCTCCTCTTCCTCCTCCTTCTCCTTCCTCACGGCTCCGACTGCCCGCGGCCGACCTGAGGTACCTGTGGCAGCGGCCGCCTCTCCCGCTGCGGTGATGGGACCGCCCCGCCTCGTCCTGCCTCCGCCTTCCTCTGAGGGAACGGAGAGGCACTGGCTCCTGTCTCCTCCCTCGGGGCGGTGCTGAGGGGAACCCGACCGGCCCCCTTAATCGGGGGGATGCCGAGGGGAACCCGCCCGGCCCCTCACCGGGCCCGGCGGGTAGACCTGGCCCCCAGAGGCTTGTCACCTCCGTGTCAGTCCTTGGGATCCTCCTCAGCTTCCTAAAATGATGATTTTTTTCCTATTTTTAAAAAAATTATTATTTTTTGATGGGTGGGGGGTGGTTCTTCTGTTATTTTCGAGAGCAAATAAGCAGCTGTGGCCCCCTAGGGAGGAATCGCTCTGCCAAAGCCTCTGCCTTGTGGTATTTTGCAGGTGAAGTCCTAGGTGAAGAATTTTGTACCTCAAAATAAGGCAGAGGTGGATGGGTGGGTCATTTTTTCTTTGAAATATATTAAACTCTGTGATCCTACATGTATCTGTCATCTCTCTTTTACCTGTTACGGCATCTACAATGTACGTACATCTGTATAAGTTCTCACATCTTTACAACATGCCCACATCTAATTACATACACCTGGAGAAGACAAAGCTCTTTCTCTAAACAAGAAGCTGCCTCCGCTGCCATATCAATTACTTCTGCTTGAGCATCTAACATTATTATTATTCTCTATTCTACAGGGCCGGGGGGGGAATAAAATATAAAAATCCCCAGATAAATGCCTTTCCCCAGGTGGAGGAGTTGGGCTGAAGACCTCCCAGAGGTCTTCAAGCCTGCAAACTTGTTTTCTTCTCCACAGAGAGTTGCAACCGAGATAGCTAAATCGATTCCTGAAAGACTGAACAGTTTCTCGAGGAAAACAGAGAAGAGAGACCGAGTCAGTGTGGTATGAAGATGGATAAAAGTAACTGTCTGTACAAGGATGGGTAAGAAAACAGACAGCAGATTTGGGTTTGTTTTCAGTGCCGTAGCACTTGAATAAAATGGAGTATCAGCCTGTGCCAAAGTCTCCATTTTGAAGATGATTCGAGGTGCGTTGGTCCCCAGGCAGTGCATCTCTCTCCCTTCTCGCTGGCGCTGACCTCCCTTCTGTCTCTTCACACCCTTTACTGGTGGTGGAAGAGCCTCTCTCCTCCCGTGGATTGCTCAGAGTCCTCCTTTGGCAGCCTCTCCCCTTCTCTCTCCGTCTTCATGCGAATCTCTGAAAAGCTATTTTATCTCTTGGTAACAAGCTGGCGCCGAGCCAGTTCCTCAAAATCGTGGGGGTTTTTTTGCTGCTCTGAGTGTTCTCTCACATAATGGCGTGTAATCTTCTCCCTGCCTGTGGCAATTCAGTGTTTCTGCGTGAAACCCACACCTCTTTATTACTGCCTTTTCACCAGGTGTACGCGGCAACCTCGCCCTCTGCTGAGGCACCCGCTTGTGCCGTGTGTTTATACTGCATTAGCGATGCTTTCTAGCTCATGGCATCACCACGGTTCTGCCTTGGCGACTGCAGAGAGCTAATAATGAGCACGCATCCAAATGTTAATTGCTGTGCCTTGCTTTCAGCGTTGATTTCTTTTCCTTACTTAGCATCCATTGCAGGCGTAAGAAAATCTCAGCGGTCTGTGATTTTTTGCATTGCAAACTTTCAACCGTACCCTAGGATTATAGTTCATGTGTGCAAATGAATGAGAAGGAGGAAAAATAATTCAGAAGAAAAGGCTCTTTTTTTTAAAAAAAAAAGCCAAGCACTTTCTTATGCTACAAATGTTAAGGGGGAAATTGCTGAGATCCCATCACTCTCCCAGGGCTGGTGTGGGGACAGGGTCCTGAAGGAGAGGTGTTACTGAACCTGTTCCTCACTACAGGTCCTGGCGTTCCTCGTGGCCATGGAGCAGAAAGACATGTCCCCAGGAGGTCCTGCAAGAGGAGAGAGAGAGGATGCCCTGCTGAGGATAAACTGGTTGCTCTCATTTCTCTGCCCTGACGCAGGGAGCTCTTTCCCCAGGTAATTTTCCAGCAGTGCATCCAAGCGCCCGCCCCACGTGTGCTCCTTCGAGGGCAGCCCGTGCCGTGTGGTTGTGATCCTTTTCACAGTCAGTGGGTGTGTTAGTCCTACCCTTTTCTGTTATTAAGAAGGAAACAACACTTGCGGTTAATCCTGAGTACCATTTCCAGACCGTGCGCAGGGTGCATCCTGTTTGCCAGCCTTTCCCTCTCTCTGTTGATGCCTTTTGGTTGCCCACCTTTCAGGCTGAATGCCAGGAACCAGGAGACCAGATCCCAGTGAGGTCCTCTTATTTCCCTGAGCACTGATCATAGGCTGATGAGATTGTGCAGCAGAAGTTAAGTTGTCTGAATGAATTTTATTAATCTAGATAATAAAATCCTGGAGCATTATGGGTGTTATGCTCATCAGTCATCTGAAATTCCCAGCCTTAAAAAGCATGAGAAGTTTTCCCCCTTTTTCTGTGTCACCATAAACCTACAAAGCAAGTATTTTTTTGGGTTTTTTTTTTTTTTTTTGTGGGGCTATTTACAGAATGCTGTGGGCTGCTTCGTAGGAGATTTCAAGCCAACTGTCTTGATATTTATAATTTACTGGCTGGGACAAAAACAATGTACAGAAAGGCACGATTAAATTAATTTACTACTACTTTTTTTAAACACAAATATTGCAGTTTGCTAGTTCTACGTCATAAGCTGTAGAGAGCTGGCCTCTATTTTGAACTGAGCAGAGTTGTCTTTCCTGTGAAGAAGTTTCACAAACTCTCAGATGATCAACATTACAGTGTAGTAACCGGCACAGAGAGAAGAAAAGGGAAGGTAAAGGTTACATGACTTATGATTCACACTGCACAAAGGCAGGAAATAAAGTGGGAGATCAAGTGAAGCATCAAGTCAGAGCAAAGGAGTTTCTACTGACACTTCAGAGCTGAAGGAGCTGGTATCCCAGGTCCTGCTCCTTCCCACAGGATTCTGAGAGCTGTGGGGAAGGTGAGGTGCCAGGTTGGAAGCAGCAGAGGGAGAAAAAGGGGATGTGGGGGATGTTCCCAATCGGACAGGGCACTGGTGCTTTGAAGAAAGGTGAAGCTTAGGTGCTGTTGACTACAGATGGGATTTGTACTTCAGGGAAAACTTATTTTCCTCTGAGATGAAATCAGGGTTCCCAGAATAAACAGGATGACAAAGCCCATGATTTCCCACTTTCCTTGTTGATATTTTTTGTGTGAAACAAAGAGCAGGCATTGTGAAGGAAAATAGCTCTTCCTTTGTTCATGGAGAAATGCAGTAACCTTCCAGAGATCAACAGCTGAGCAAAAGCCTGTCAAGGGGCAGGCAGAGGTGGGGGAGATTATTTGCAGATAAAAGGCATTTTCTCATAAATGGGCAAGGTTCAGCTGTAACTCAAGGACCTCAGTAACCTGTTTCTCAACAGCAACCATTCAAATGCAGTTTTCCAGGTATCCCAGAGTGTGTATTTATTAAATACTGCTTGTTCCACACAGATGATGCAAGGACCCATCCCAAACATCTGCTGGTTTTCAGATGGTGCCTGCAAACTTGATGGAATTTCTAGCAGATTAATGCAAACCTGGCCTGAGGTTCAGTGTGGTAACCCTGCCATTTAACCTGAGAGAATTTGGGATCTGTTTCCAGCCATCCTACTTATATCAGAGGCCGTGGACCTCCAGCTCCTCTTGACTTTCAGCTTAGAAGGCCAGCACTTGTGTAGAAACACCCTGTAAGTCCCATATATTGTGGATATAACCAAGGAAAGTTTATAAGGTGGTTGGTGGTAGTGCTGCTAAACGAGTAGCTATGAAATCATTTCATTTCTAATAATCCCCAGGAGGACACATTGCGAGAAATGAGGAGTTGCCAATAAGCTGCTTCCTCCAGCCTGCGTGGGAAAACCTGAAGGAGTTCTGTTTCTCTGCACCCTGTGGATTTGAAGATGGGTTTTCCTCAGTCCTGAAATGTGCAGCCGGCTTCTAAGGCCTTGCTTTTGCTGCAGCCTTCGTGTGGCAGGTAGGATGATCCCTTGTGTGTGATGTAAAAGGGCCTGTGATGATGCTGATTTCTCTCTGCTTTCACTGCTGGTAGCTGGGGTAAGAATGGGAAGAATTAAAACAGCTCCTGCTGACCCTGCCACCATCAGAACTGTGCTGCTGCTGTGCCACCATCCATGCAGCCAGGGCCATTGTCCTTCCTCTGCCCAGGACAAATCGGTTCCAGGGACATATTTGTGTCTCTCCAGTTCTTTGCATCCTCTGCCCCTGCTCTTTTACCTGTAGAAAATTCACAGCTCATCCTGCATTCACTATGGATTTAGCAAGTACAAATATTCTACAGAGATTGAAATCCTTGCAGGAGCATCCAGCACTGTAATATGTGTTTAATTCCAAAGCCATTAGGAATAATTTGCATAACAATTGATGCTTTAGCAGTCAAAGGAGCCACCAAATCCAGTTCCCTTCTCTGGAGGCAGTTTTTATGCACCTGAAGCTTTGGAAATTAGGGTTTCTCTTGAACTGGCATTAGAAATAGTGTGCTTTTTGCAAGAAAAAGGTGTTTAAAAATAACTGTGAGCTTTTCCGCAGTGCTGTCCTGGCCCCGAGACCTGTCCTGTGTTGGTGGCAGCATTGAGGGACAAAGGGAGAGAGGGCTCCAAATGCAGAAGGTCTCAGCAGCGCAGCTCAGAGACCCAGGTGACAGCAGCGCTGTCCCTTCATCTGTTGAGATGTCTCAGAATTCACTTTATGCCCCAAATCTGACCTCTGTCTCACAGAGACCTGGAGCTCCCTGGGAATCAGCTTTTGTGAAGCCTCCTGTTGTTAATTCTGCACTTTATTGGTAGGGAAAAGAGCTCTTAATGAATTGGAGTCAATTACTTCGCCCAAAGTACCTGATATAATGGCATTTAAGTGTGTGTTAAGTAGGGGTTTTACATTGTCTTAAATCGGAGCTCCAAAGCCTGCCTGTAGTGGAGGAAAAAAAAAGGCAAAAAGGGAAAAAGAAAATGACAAGTAACTTTTTAACCTTTTTATCAATTTTTGCTTCTTTGTGATGTATAAAGAAGGCCTGGAAAGTTAACTCTGTTTCCATATAGACTGTGTCTACTTGTATCTGTGCGCCAGAAATACGGGATTTGAGCTTCCTGGGTTTTGCTGAAGGACCCAGCGAGAACTGGAGAACCTTTGGGTAACCCAAGAAGATGAATTAACAGATGGTGTTCAGCAATGGTCTTTTTGGAGAAATACAACATTTTTGCAGGCTGCCTTTAGCCAGAACTGATGCACGGATGAGCAGAATTAATTTGGTTGTGGGCAGTCAGTCTGCTGGGGAAGGACAGAAAACCAGCTCCTCTGACCTGCAGCGGATTTATCAGACTGCAGAAAGCAGATCACCTGGGTGACGCTCAGAAAATGCCTTGAAACTGCTTCCCAGGAGAATAAAACCTTCTCCCTGATCTCTGACCCCTCTGAGCACTTGCATTTGATAACCTTTCTGGGATGAAGGGTGTTTCCCGGAGCTCCTGCGGTGCCATGCAGGTGGATCCCGAGCTCTCTCTAGAACTGAAGATGTGGAGGTGGAACACACAATCCTGCCCTCCAGCACAGCATGGCTTTGTGGATTTGTATTGCCGCAGGAGCAAAAGGCTTTTGTTAAGCTCACAAAGAGCAGGTGAGGGAGAAGGCAGCCGTTAATGCGACGTGCAGCCCATGGAGCATTGTAATGAAGCCTAACTCCTGTTTTAATTTGGCCGCTGGGGTTTGATTGTCTTTGAATGCTTCAGTCCTGCTTTAGGGCTCTCCAGGGACTGTGCTTTTGTGGGCAATGAATGAAAGGAACTGGGATATTGGCTATCTTTCCTTTTCCTTATCATGCCAAAAAGTGGAAATTTGGCAAACCTTTTGAAAAATAACTGGAAGCAGGGGCTGAGCACAGTGGCTCGCTGTTTCCTAGTAATTGGGGTGGGGCTTGGAGTTTTAGCTGTATTGTAATTAGCTAAGGACTGGATTTGTGGCCCTCCTTCGTGCAGGATGCTGGAGGTGATCTAGGAGCACCTGGATGGACAAGGAAGAGTCTCCAGGACAGAGTCACTTTGGGTAACTTCTCCCTTCTCTGTTCCTTGGGGGGTGGTTACGTTGTGGGGTGACATTAGCATCCCACATCCAGCATGATTTAAGGAAGTTCAGGCTGGGAACTGGTTCTTGAAGGACAACCCTCACCAGCAACCACACCGCTGATGGGGTGGCAGGTTCTGGCCCTACAGAGGGAAGGGAGAGGAACATCAAGCCTCAGCCTGTTCTCAGAGTTGTCTTGATTCCTTAAGGCAGATTTCTGCTGCTTTCTCTGGAATCACAGATTAACCACTGCCATTTTGCACAGACAGTAGCTTTTCTCTGGCTCCCAGGTGCAGTGAGTTGAAAGGGGGCTTCCTCTTCTCAGGGGGCTTCAGAACGACCCTCACCAACCCTTTCCCCACACAGAGTCAGTGTTGGGGGGCACGCATTTGATCTCCTTGCCCAAACTCAGCACTCCAGCTAGAAGCCTGAGTTGCTCGAAGAGAGGAGATGGGGATAAAGGAGGAGGATAGGGTGGCTGGTGCAAGGAGAGAGGACAGGCTGAGGCAGAACCAGGT
>VXBW01006007.1:1400-13196 GCA_013400375.1 Thinocorus orbignyianus
TCCCCGCCTTGGTTGGCGCGCTCGTCGGGGGAGAGGGGGGGGGGGGAGGTAGGGCAGCTGTGTCACGGTCACAGCAGCAGAATTCACTGACAATAACACCTCGGCAGCAACAGTAGGTTACTTGAGGACATGGTGATGAATGAACAGTTCTCACTGTTAACCTTCTCTCCCTAGTCCTTCGTCAGCCCCTATTACGTGTGGTTGCTGAGAACTGGGAGTCAGGGCAGGGCTTTGCTATTGGGCTAGCTTATGTTGCATGTCAAAACAACAAAAAAAGAAACCTGTGTTTGCTGTCATTGCTGAAGAAAATTACAGCAGAAAAGTAAACTGGTAGAAACCCTTCTGCAAGAAACTGGATGTAGAAAGGGAGCTGGTGCACCTCTGAGACTAATGGCAAGGATCTGCACTCTGTGATGTGAAAGGGATTTTAAAATATGTGATGAAATGTCTGCAGTGCTGTTGAATGCCACCTGGGAGTTGCTCAGGGTGAGCCTGGTTTGAAGCTTCTCTCTTGTAGGTGTGTTAACATCAGGAGGATGGACATGCAGAGCCCTCTTGGTTTTGTTCAAAGGAGCACACAGTCTTGTGGAGCAGAAACTTCAGGTTTGGTGTGGAGCTGTCTGAGGGGAAGCTCACCAGGGCCAGGCCGCTTCATCTCTAGCTACCAGGCAGCAATCCGTCCCTAGTCATCTCGAGTGAATACTGAGTGCTTATAATACAGCAGCAGATCAAGGCAATTGCCTCTGGAGTGGTGGTGGCTGGTGAAATGGAGGGGCTGTCCTGGCATGAGAGCAGCTGTTTTTTTCAAGGAGAGAAATTGGAGCTGGATGTGAGTGAAGGGAAGGGAGGGGGAGGATGTGCAGGCCTGGAGGACTGGTGCTTGCCATTGAAACACAACAAACGGCAGCGACTCAGCCTTCTGAGGCTTTGCCTTTTTAATGTTTACCAGGCCCTTTTAGCAATTCCCTTGGTTATATCACATTCTCTAGTGGAATCTGGGTTTGGATTCCTACCTGGCTGACTCAGTATTTATACCTGGGCCCAATCTCTCTGTGGTGGTTTGACCTAACTTGTTTAAAGAATTTATTTTTAACCTTACACTAGGTAACTTGAAAACAAGCAAGGCTTAATCACTTTGCAGCATTTATGATGTTCTGGGACTCCTGGAGGGTTACATGGAGAAACTAGATTAACTGGTGTAAACGAATTTTGATGCAGGGTTTAGAAAATGAGCCAGCTTATGTGTTTATGACCTCAACAGTCTTGGTGGCTTAAAGGAGGGAGTGAGGAATTGGGCAAGCTCTGTTCTGTTTTGTTCTAGTTGCGGTTTTATCAAGGTATTGATTAAAAAAATTGTTTATAGTAATAAGACAGAGGCATGGAAATTCAGAAATGTAGGCTGTTTCACTTGTGTTATTTTGACCAGTCCTCAAATAAGATCCTGGTGCATGGCTTGCAAAAGGGTTTGTCCATTTGAGGGGACTTTGAAGTTGCAGACTCACCACTAAAGTCTGAGGAAGTTAAGGGGAAACCCAACCAAAAAATACTGTCTGTTAGCAGAAGCAATTTTTTTTCTTTTAGTTCTTCCAATTTTTAAGCTGCCATTTTAGAACTTAGAAGCATATTTTTGATGTTCTGTATTTCTTCTATGGATTTTTATGTGATGCTTTCCTCACAGAATGCTATTTTTTGCTATGTTCTAGTTTTGTTGATGGTGTCCCCCTAGTGATACTGATCATAGCAGAATAGTATGCTGATTAATGGTGCTTGAGAAATGCATGTATCATAGACTGTTAGTACTCTGTTAGTAATTGGTATTGATAGTATTACTATTAATAGTAGTATTTACTTGCAAATTCAGTAATGTTTAGTACCAATACTTGGAATAAGTTCTTCATGAAAGAATAGGGATACAACTTTATGTCCTTTATTAATGTTTTTATTTATCTTTGCCTTTTGTTTTTTTAAAGCACACGAGTGGGACTCTGAAGACCTGTGTCCTGTGCTTGGGTTTGCAGTAGCGTAGTATGACCTTGGTAGAAGAGAAGCCAAGGGACTTGCCCCCCTTATAAGATGACAGGTTAAAGACACTCAGTGTTGTATTTGTATACTTCAGAATTATTGAATGGGAGGTGCTAGAGGATGTGCAAGTAATATCCACTTCAGTGTTTTTATTCTGCTGGAGCTTTTTGTTGAATTTTCTTTTTTTTTCAGATACAATCTGCTCACTTGTAGCCCATTGCATCCTCTTTGCTTCTCAGAGAAGACCTAGTTCAAACTTGTACTGTTTTTAATATAACTTCCCTAAACAGGTTATGCTCATTAAAGTGAAAGCTGGGATGAAACGCTGTGCAGCAGCTCCTTTGCAATTACTTAAGGTTCGTATTTTACAAAAATGGTACAAAGGGTTTTTCCGTTTTGCTCTAACATGAAAGTCCGTGCTCTTTAATGTTGGCCATCTGAACTGGCAGCTTGTCAGAATTTCCTGCCCACCTGGGGCTCCTGCAGTCCTTTTCACAGGTGTGGTCCCTCCAGCCCTTTCCCCTCCACCACTGCTCGGTGCTGCAAAGAGTAAACAGTGACTAAAGACAGATGGATTAGAGGTGATACAGTCTGATGCCTAAGGTCTCATGGCTTGCTCAGCTTGCTTTTACTACATCATAACTATTTTGCTGAGCATATTGTTTTATTTATGTTGTCTCTAGATGGTAAAACTTGTAAGATAGGTTATGCGGACAGCTTTGTGGAATTCCCTTGGGTGTAATTGTTTCTAATCTCAGTTCTCCTGGAACTCTCCTTTCTTTTGTCCAGTTGCCTTTATGAAAGGTGTAAGATACTGCATCTTCTTATGAAGGTAAACTTGTCAAGCTTTTTTTCCTCTCCCTCCCCAGCTTCTTAAATCACTTTTCCAGCAGATGAGCCCGGGGGAGTCCATATCCTGGCCAAGTGTAGTGTTTCACATTAAAACCAATGAAATGTTTCCCATAATGAGAAATCTTTGATCTTTCTCAAGACTTAATGTTTGCCTGAAGTTGTACTACTATGGTGAACTCTATGATTTTGTTTTTTTGCTTTATCATACAGGGAAGACAGTTTGTTCCAGATCTGCAGAAAGTGCAGGTTCAACGGAACTTGTGTTACAGAAACATTTAGTATTTGAATCCAAAGTTAAATGAAGAAAGCACAAATACATTCTTAACCTCCAGATTTGAATCATCAGGTTGCACTTTGTTTAACCTGGTAATGGTGGGCAAGTCTGTTTTAGTCTGTTAGGCAACCCTGTGGTTGAAGGTGGGAAATTTGAATTCAGCAGCCGTGATCATATTCCTAAATATATTTAATAGATTGCTGTAGAGAGAGCAAGTCTTTTTGCAGTTGTACTGAGTGGCATAGATTTCACCTAGAACATTTCAGATGTATTTCTTAGGAGTAAAATACTATTCCTAGAAGTAGGATGATGTTCTAGAGACCATATTGAGCAAAGAAAAGGATTTTTTTTTTTAATACCATATTTGTTTTCTTAAGTGTTTTGAGTATGGTGGATGTAATAATACAGAATGAAGCATATGGCTTCTGAAAGTTTTTTTGTTTCCTCTTTGGGGGTTTTAAACATTAACTGAATCATTGCTAATTTATTGTAAACACTTGACCAATATTTCATACTATCACATTGTTGGTATTTCCTTGTATATGAAGGCTATTGCTGATTTTTTCTTTCTTTTTGCTTTTACATTTTTCCTTGATTCTCAAATTTGCATGTTGCCTTAGATGCAGTTGCAGCTCCGTGAATCTGAAAGGAAACCCTTCTCTAATGTCAGGCTGTACATAATATATTGTATTTGAGAAATTCTGGTCCATGCTTTTGATGGGTTATACCTCAAGGGGCAGATGTCTTCTCTTCCTAGGCTTTTATTTCAGCTGTCAGTCATGTGTTCTTCTCATCACTGACTTGTGATCCATTTTGAGACTTGACATAAGAGGAGCCTGAGTTACTGAAGTTAACTTTGGGTGACTAAATGTGACCAGTCCTGCACTTCACTGTCTTGTGCTTCACTTTCTTTTATTGGCCACTAAAAGAATTTTTGAGTGTTTTTAACATGGGGGAAGTGCCAAGTCTGAAACTCAGTTTAGAGAAAGATTGAAATCGTGTTATGAGCTCAGTGAAAGCAAGTTAAGGGGTATGAAAAAGTGGGAAATGAGAAGACCTTGTGGTTTCTGGTGCACTTCTTGTGCCCAACAACCTTTCCTTGTATCTTAGGAAAAGATGCCTGTTATCTTTCTTGATGCTTTATACCTATACTTGCAGCTTTATACCTGTACTACAGTTTTCCTTGTTTACTATTTTACCTGTTGATGCAGTAGTGTATGCTGCTGAATTTAAAGTCCCAGTGACTTTTCTCCTGCTTGATTTAATTGAAGGTAGACATTCACTTGATTTTCTTTGTGGCTCTCTGAGCAGAAATGCTGTAAATTAAGAATTGTCCTTAATGAGGTTTGTGAGGCATTTTTGATAACAGATTTTCTGTTACAGGGCTTCCTTCCCTTTTTACTTCAGACTGGCTGAGGTTGGTAGGGACCTCTGAGGGTAATTTTGTCTTCCCCTGCTCAAGCAGGGCCACCTGCAGCAGGTTGCCCAGGGCCATGTCTGTACATCTTCTGAATATCTCCAAGGACAGAGACTCCTTCACCTCACTTGCACGAATTGTGCCAGTGCTCGGTCACCCTCACGGCATAAAAAGCATTTCCTGATGTTCAGAGGGAACCTCCTGTGTTTCAATCTGTTACGGCTTGAGAAAACCCTAGCAATATATTGTCATTTAGACTATTATTCTGTCACCTGATGACCCCTCCAGACCTGGGAAGGGGAATCGGGGAAAAAACAAGGAAACACAAGGGTTGAAATATAAATAGAGTTACTAGGCTAAGACTAGATAATTAACAGTAGTGCTGAAGAACTAGTATTGATCCTGATACTAACATAAAATATACGAGCATTGTACTCAGCCCTTTCTGTCAGCAGAAAGCTGTGTACTCCCAGCAGGGGACAGCAAATGTGAGACCTTGTGAGCACTCTGGCTTTGGGAGGAAGGGAAGGGTTTGTGAGTCCTTCACTGGGACAAGAAGTTCTCTTGACCACTGCTTTCAAGGGAGAAACTACACAAACAGTTTAGTTTATGTTTAATGTGTTGGTGTGAAGTAATGTTGTTGACCATCTTGAGTCAAGCGCCAAGGCCTCCCTCCTCCTCATGCTTGCACCTGGCAAGGCTCAAAAACACCAAGACCTTGAATCCCACGGCGTCTGGCTGGCTATGAAGTAACTGTTTTCACAAATACGGACACTGGAGTCTTCTAAAAGCGCAGTTTTCCCAAACATCAGAAGGTAAATAAGTCCTGTGTCCCTCAAACTGGAACACGGTCTGTGCTTATTGCCTCTGGTCCTATCACTGGGCACTGCTGAAAAGGGCTTGGCTCTCTCTGCGTACCTTCCCTTCATGTATGGATCAGATACCACCACCTCTCTTTCTCCTCTTCCCTCCCGCAAAAAAGCATTCTTCTCTAGGTTAATCTGCTTGATACCATCAGATCTGTAGTCCTCCAGATGACTCAAGGCCATATGTTTTTACATGCCTTTGAGAAGGAGGTGGATTAGCATTGAATTTAGTAGGGGTGATGTTAACACGGCTCTTGATAGGTGGAGAGTGGGATAGGTGTGGGGTACATGTTTAGAGAAGGTACTGTGAAAATGTAATAAGATTCATGTTACAAATCCAAATAATGTCTGTGCTTGCAAATAGGGAATGATTGGCTGTCTCAACTCTAGCTGAACTGAAGGCTGTAATTCAGCAGGTCTGTGAGGGAGGAAACAGGTTTAACATTTGATTGCCTGACTGATAAAATTGCCCAAGTCCCGTATTGTATTCTGTCTAGGAATTGTGTGGATTGTAAATGATGGTTTAATGTACTACAGTGTTCAGGAGAAGTTAGGTTGAGTTCTTATTGTACTTCTGCATTTTACGAAGCTTTATGCTTCAAAATTTATTTTTAAAAGTACTTTTTAATGAGAGCAAAGGCAAAACTTCAGAGGATTACGCAAGTCCTGGTACATTAGAAGTGAATGGGATCAGCCTATTTTTCCTTCTCTTGCAAACCCAGCCCTCTTCCACCAAATCCCTAGGACCCCCTCAACTGTAGACAATGCTAAAAATAACTTAATAGTTAGGGATATTGAATCTGAGAAGTGCTGGAACAGTTCTTTTAGTACAGTTCTCTGAAGTGAAACATCCATGAAATTTAGTTTCTGCTAGGAAACCTACCTCAAATATTTATATGACTTATCTCCCTTGCTGATTCTGTTGAATGCTGGGGAGAGGTATGGACCTGAGTGCTTCAGTCATGGTAAAGAGGGAAGCGAAAATGTAACTTTTGTATTTCTTCACAATTGGCAAATCCATTAAAATAACTGATCAAGAGAGAAGGTGTCTTAAGTGTTTCACTAGTTATGAAATGACTGACTTATAAAATATAAAGAGTAAGAAACTGTGGAACCATCCATTTTCAGTTGATTTTAATATCTAAGCAAAAACTGAGCGTAAAACCATATTTGGTGCTGCATCTTAACTTGCAGGGTAGAACAGGCAGGTTTTGAACATTTGGGTCAGACTGTGGTAACTAAAACCTTTCCCACCTAGCAAAAAACAAGCAGCTCTTTGGGATTTGAGCTGAACATAGGAGAGAACAAACGAAGAACTTTAGCAACTGGAGTTGGCATTGTTTTCCTCACCAGGACCTTTTTAAGAAGTAGTGGGTGGCCAGGAACTGGTTTTGTGGTTTGTAGGTCCCCTTTATTGACAGACCCTGATTGAAGAGCTGACATGCAACTCTTCCTCCCCTTCCAGTTGCTCTATGCTATTGGAGAAAAGTTAGAATCTTTTGTTAGTATGTTCTTTTTATGGTACATTTGCTCCGTAACTTAACAGACTGGTCCTAATGCAGTGTGTAGGAGAGGGGCAGAATGAGTAGCTTGTGGAGGAGCAGGAGGAGGATGTGGCTTGGGGGTAGTTACAAGACGGGTTTGGGGTGGGGGAAAAAGTAGGGAAAGAGTTTGATATTCTTGATCTGATATGGTTGCTACTTTGATTTGTTTGTTCAAATTATCTGGAGCCTGGCTCATAGCAGCAGAAATCAAGTCATTAATGCTGGGGAACCTTAGGCGTGTCTTTACAAACAAATAAACAAACAAACAAAATTCCTGCTTTGATGAACTGCACTGAAAGTGCGTAATGAAATAATGCCAGGAATGATGGGCCCTGGTGGAATACTTGGAGAGGAGGGGGGTCTCTGTTCTCCACACCCCAGTTGGCTATT
Organism: Thinocorus orbignyianus; assembly: GCA_013400375.1. Classification (NCBI taxonomy): domain Eukaryota; kingdom Metazoa; phylum Chordata; class Aves; order Ciconiiformes; family Thinocoridae; genus Thinocorus; species Thinocorus orbignyianus. The sequence goes on from VXBW01006007.1 coordinate 8,766, forward strand.
AAATCTGCTTGGTGAATTGCTTGACATTGTAACTGTGTTTCAGTCTTTTGAACTCTTAATGCTTTTTTCTTTGAGCCTGTGGCTGCTGGGACTCGGTAAAGGGCAAGATTGTTTTCCATCTTATTTCTCCTGGTATTCCTATAAATGCATTTTTGTTCTGCATTTATGGCTATGTGTAGTGCAGCATTGACAAGTTGCCTTTTTTACCACAACTTTGTATGTGAACAGACATGCTATGCTGTGAAATACTATGTAAGTTTTTTAAAGATAATATCTTTTTCTTTTTTTTTTAAGGGAGAAATGTTAAAGGGGAGGAAGGTAAGCTGTTTCTTCTGGGAAACTAGTGGTGGGGAGAGTCAACTTTGTTTGGAGATTCACTTATTCCTTCTGTTGAGTAAAATGGTACAGTTGCTACCTCTTCCATTTCCTGAAAAACCTCAGGCTGCTCAATTTCTCTGCCAGGTGAAGTGATCCCACATAAGCATAGCTCAAACACTGTGCTAAACTTTGCTAAAATGTGTATCTAAATGCTACTTATTTTATTACAGTTAAAGCCTAAAACCATCCAGCTGAAGCTAAGCCATAAGAGAGTGAAAATAGACCTTTACACCAGGTTGGCTTATCCAGAAGTGTGTTTGGGTATTACAACTCTGTCATAATTTATATTAGTATGAAATTTATGGCATAAGAGATGTGGAGATCTGCTTTCTTGAAATCTTAAAGACCAGCTTGGAAGAAGTGGTATGCTTAGCTCTTTCAGGACTTGTTGTGAATTGACCTTCAGTTCAGCTTCTGGGATGTGCCAAAGTTTGTTGAAATACTGGCCTACAGTATTTAGCTTCTACCGTGGTTTTCAGAAATTGTACATATTTTTAAAATGGCTTAAATTTCTAATGAAAGGGAAAATAAAGTGGAAACGTGCCTGCGATTTACTTTTCCAAAAACTGTATAAAAGTAAGATTTTTATTAAGCGTTAGGCCAGTTAAAGAACAAAACAAAACAAAAAGTTCCCCAAAAGCTCATTTGAAAAAAAAAAAAAGCTATGAATATTTTTCAATTGTATTTAAATTCAAAACTTTCTGGCTCCTGGAGTCTCAAAGTTAACCCAAGCATTGTTATATGTTTTGGAAACTTAGGCTTTCAAGTCTTTTCTAGCTATTGGATATCTAACTAAAACTCTGGAAGAGTTCAGCCACAGAAATGCTTGTTTACAGCATGAAAATTTTAAATTGGCATCAGCGTACTTCTAACTTTTAAACAACAACTTGCATTTAAGTCATATAAAAATCTCTGCTGACATTTGAGTTCCAGATAAACATTTATTTATTTTTAGTTGCCTCTGAAGTAAAAATACAGCCTTTTGTGGATTCACATTAGTGTGTGAAGTGGACTTTTTATTTTTTCTTCACTCACCAGGTTTAATCCTAGTTTTTTTTCCTCTCACTTTTCCTCTTTGAGTTTCTTGGGCTCTTTGTTTTATTTCTTTTTTTCAATTTGATAGCAATTGCAATAATTGAGTTGAACAAAGGCTTTTGTTCTCAGATGTGCTTGCATATTAGAATATACATGGAAGTGTAACTGATCATCTCCGATATGGAAGGCCTGACTCTTGCTGCTCTCTGTTCTGGGATTTTTCTGTGTTTTATTTATTGTGTATATAATATTTGAGAACATAAACTGGTTTTAAGGGAAGTTATGTCTCTGGCTTTGGGAATGAGATCATCTATTTAAACATGCTTTTTCCTTCCCTTTCTTCTTTCTCTGGCAAAAAATTCTGAAAAGAGGTCAAAATATTTTTCTTGGATGTATTTGTCAGTCTTCAAATGGACTTTCATGAATAAGTGGAAGTAAAAATTCTACTCCTTAAAGTTGTGGTTCTGAGCAATTGCATGTATAATCAGCAATGTTAAAATGCAGTGTATTTGATGGCTGTTATATCAGCTATTGTATCCTATTCTGTCAGTCTCTTGCATTTGATCCTACAGAGAAATTCCAGTGTTCTCACAGTAACTTCTGTGACAGCGTATCTCATGGCAAGGCTCTTTAGGGATATCAGAACAAAAGTAATAACACATTCTGCCATAGGGTTTTAGAGCACATCAACAATGTTGGTAAGTAGCGTTTTTCAGATTTTAGATGTGAGGAAATGGAGAGACTGAAAGGACAGTACCTACTTAGATGAGGCTCATGCTTTCAAAAAAACCACCCGAAGCCCCTATAAAACTGCAAGTTTCAACGTCCTGAGGGTGAGACACGGAATCATGGAATTGTCAGAGTTGGAAGGGACCTCTAGAGATCGTCTAGTCCAACTCCCCTGCTAAAGCAGGATTGCCCAGAGCACATCGCTCAGGACTGCATCCAGGCAGGTCTTGAAGGTCTCCAGAGAAGGGGACTCCACACCCTCCCTGGGCAGCCTCTGCCAGGGCTCTGGCACCCTCACCATAAAGAAGTTTTCCCACATATTTGAATGGAACTTCCTGTGTTCCAGCTTGTGCCCATTGCCCCTCATCCTGTCACTGGGAATCACTGAAAAGAGACCAGCTCCATCCTCCTTCAACCCACCCTTGAAATACTTGTAAACATGAAGAAGGTCTCCCCTCAACCTTCTCTTCTCCAGACTAAAGAGTCCCAGCTCTCTCAGCCTTTCCTCATCAGGGAGCTACTCCAATCCCTGTATCATTTTTGTTGCCTTACATGGGACCCTCTCCAGCAGTTCCCTGTCTCTCTTGAACTGGGGAGCCCAGAACTGGATTCAGTATTCCAGTTGTGGCCTCACCAGTGCCAAGCAGAGGGGTAGAATGTCCTCCCTTGACCTACTGGCCACACTCTTCCCTAAGCAGCCCAGGATTCCATTGGCCCTCTTGGTGACAAAGGCACATTGCTGGCTCATGAACAGTTTACTATCTACCAGGACCCCCATGTCCTTCTCCTTGGAAGTGCTTTCCAGCAGGTCTGCCTCTAACCTCTCTCGGTGCCTGGAATTCTTCCTCCCCAGGTGCAGGACCCTACGCTTGGTCCTGTTGAACCTCATTAGGTTCTTCTCTGCCCAGCTCTCCAGCCTGTCCAGGTCACGCTGGATGGTGGCAAAGCCTTCTGGAGTATCGGCCAGCTCTCGCTAGTTTATCATCAGCAGACTTGCTGAGGATACACTTGGTGCCCTCATCCACTTCATTGATGAATATGTTGAACAAGACTGAACTGAGTGTTGACCCCTGTGGTACACCACTGGTTACAGGCCTCAAACATAACTCTGCTCCATTAATTACAGCCCTTTGAGTCCTGTCACAGAGCCAGTTCCCAGACAGTGAAGAGAGACTTTTTGTAGGTGGGTTTTTTTTTTCATCTTACTGCTTTGGGTAAATCCTGTCCTCGTAATGATGGATATGTCTTGAATATTTTGCTTTTATCAGAGGAGAAATATAGAATGACAGGTTGCAATTTCCCTTTTACAATTTTTATTTTGACTGTATTGTAGTGGATCAGGTTCTTACTGTTTTTCAAGAAGCCATGTTTTGGACAGTGGGCTCATTGAACTTGAAAAACACTCTTCAGGTTTTAAATTGCAAACGCATTTAAGACATGATACTGTCCTGCATTTTAAATTTGCCTACTGTTGATTTCTCACTTTATTTGCAGTGCCATCTTGGCTTTTATAGCAAGTGTGTTTAACTTGCTGTCCCCTGTTGTGCTAGAATTTTTAAATAACATTCCATAAATGACTAATTATCATGATTAAAAAGCTGCTACTTAAGTTTGTAAATGCAGTTTTTGAAACTTGTAATATTATATCTTGGATATCCCTTCCTTATCCTTTCCTTGACTTGTGTGTACATACAGCTTTTTCAGTTTCTTGGGGAAAACTGATGTTTACAACACATCATCTGCTGAAAAGATTTTAAAGGTTGTCATTGGCAAGCCATTTGTTCTGTGAAGTTTTTAGTGGTGCAGTATGATCTCAAAAGCTGATATCTGTAATATTTTAATGCTGTTGCTAGAGCTGACCACAGCAGTTAGCAAAATGTGTATTCCAGGTGCAGTCTCAGAATTCATGTGTTCTGAGGGTAAGGTGCTAACTTAAGCTAACAGTTTCAGAAACTAGTACGTGAGGAGCGCAGGTCCCTTTTCTTTCAAAAGTGAGTAACTTCATCATACAGCAGAGTGCTTGGTCTTTTAGGCTGGTAGAAAATTAGATTCTTTGCACTTTAATTTTATTATAAGTCAGTCTGGCTTGGAAAGAAATGGTAGATGAGAGTGGAGGACAGAAAGAACCTTCTACCAGAGAGAGAAAACTTGCAGCAGCCAAACAACATTTCAGTTGGTCCAGGCTTGCAGAAGAAGGTAAAGATGGGGAGGCAGGAGCAGTGACTGGATTTTAGGAGAAAGCTTGTGGGAACTACAGACCTCACCTCTGTGCTTGGCAAGGTCGTGGAG
>VXBW01006010.1:0-42540 GCA_013400375.1 Thinocorus orbignyianus
GGAAGTTTAGGTTAGATATTAGTTACTGAAAGGGTTGTCGGGTATTGGAATAGGCTACCCAGGGAGGTGGTTGAGGCACCATCCCTGGAGGGATTCAAGGGAGGAGTTGACATTGTGCTCGGGGATATGGATTAGTGTTGGATGTATTTTTGTGTGGTGTGTTGGGTTTGCTAGTGTTGTGTTGTGTGGGGGTTTGTGGGGCTTTTTTGTTGTTGTTGTTGTTTTTTGGTGGGTTTTTTTGTGTAGTTTTTGTTTGTTTGTTGTTGTTGTTTTGTTTGTTTGTTTGTTTTTGTTTCCTCCCTCATTGGTTGGACTAGATGATCTCAAAAGGTCCCTTCCAACCTAGGTGATTCTGTGATTCTAGGAATATCATTTGCAGTTTTTCTTGCCGGTGAAGCAGTGGATACTGGACAGCAACTGGGATAAATGTTAGGAAGTTATTCTCAAATATTTTCATATGTGCTTCAGTTCTCATTAAAATGGGGAATACCTTATGACAGCTGCCTTGAGTCAGGGTCATATTATTAAGGCTCATATTTAGAGGACACCAAGTTTACCCTGTAGCACTAGGATTCTACAGCATCTTGAGAAAAAAAACATCAGCTGCTCATCAAAAAGGAATTCCCATCTGCAGCCACAGCAAAAGAGAAACGTGTTACGCATGGGCTTACCAGCCACATGGTCCACACATATGAAGATCACAGATGGTACAGTTCCAATCAAATTTAGGCGTTCTGGGTATTTGCAGCTACAGAGGAAAACAAAGCTTACATTAAAATACACATAAAGGGCTGACAAGGAAAGTATTAAACTCAAGCAAAACCAGCAATGGTGGTACAAATAGATGCAAGCTCTGATTTTCTGGATTAATTCAGTTGTTTCTATAAACTCAGGGGAAAAAAAATGTAGCAATTCATGGATAGCTTCACAAGGCACTCTTTCTAGAAAGAAAACTAGTGGTTTTTTAACAACAGTTCATAAAGACAAGGGACTATATCCCCTTGCAAATCATTCCCTGCAAGAGCAGGGATGGATTTGGCCAGAAGGGTCTAGTGAAAGTAAATAATAGTTAAAGGAAATCAAGACATATTTCCCCTAAGTAGAAGAGAAATCTTTTCCTCTGTGACTCCCCTTTCTCCTAAGTGCAGATTCAGTCAAGTTCATAAAGAACAGGCAGCTTAAGCAGCAAACTTTTTCTATCGTTAGTACAGACTCACTGTTTCACTGCCAGAAATTTAATTACAATTAGGGACACTGAACATCAGTGGAACATCATTTTTCTTCTGTGCTTTTCTAAACAGATCCAATAAAGCAAGCTGAACCTGTGTTTTACACAGATACCTAAAACTGAGTTTGCCCCTTAGGTCTGACCAAAAAAACATGAGATGTCATCCCCTCCTCCACCACCATTCCACTCCACCCCTCAAAAGGGCTGGTTTGAAAAATGGAAATCAGATGAAATGCTGCTCTGAGTCATAAACCTCATTCTCTTACACCCTGCCTGTGGTGACACAGGACCATGGAGGCGCCCCCTTTTCAGATTTGACAAAATATAGCAATCTCTGTAGAAACAGATGTTCTCGTGGATGGGTCTTAGAAAGATGAGAATGTTTTCTCCTGCCTGGCATTTATCAGCCCAAGAAGGAGCAATCAGGATAGAGCACCAGAAGCAAATGTCTAGTGCTCACGTAAATGAGAGGAATGATTATTGAACAAGGGTGTAAAGAGTTTATAAAAGCACAATCAGAATAATTCCATCCCTGATCTGGCACACAGGGTGTGGGACCAGGACACACTTATCACTGCACACCTGAGCAGCCACACTCCCATCTTCGACAAATTATCTTTCCCTGAGCAGGGAGAGCATTGAACCTCATCCTGCTGACGAAGGAGATGGGAAAATTATACCCCAGGGAATGTCACCTTCTGAGCAGGCTGTGAAAAATCTCTATAAAAATTAAAGGAAGTGGGGAGACCTCTACAAGAACTGTGCTCCTTCAGCTTCTCCAAAGCAAATTAGAGCTTTTGCTCCCTGCCTTCAAGGGAGATTTGCTCCTCTGCTTCAAAGTTCCTCTGTGTTAGCCTGAAAAGCACAGTTCTTTGAAGAAGGTTCTAAACATTGCCTTTTAAAAAGAGAAAATATAAAGCCCTATATTAAATTTCAACCAAAACTCCATCTGAGCATTGTCTTTTCCTCCTCACCATCACATTCTGTGTTCTCCTTAATAGTATCTGGTTTTATTTCTTTTACCCTGCTTTAAACTTCTATCTCTAGAGCATAGACTAATCCTAGTCATAATTTAGTGTCATTCATTTTTACTACAACATATAGCACTCTACAAAATCATTTTATACAACACTTGGGTGTATCTGCATCACGTTTTTCTCTCACTTTGTATGCAGTGATTGTCAGTAGAAGGATTTCCAGTGATTTAACTGAGAGCTGGATAATGCCATTTGCTGCTGGGTATGAGCTTTACTTTGGTGTTTTACCCAATTCCACAGTATTTTGTGTAAAACGGAAAAAACCAAACTAACTAAAAAAACCCAACAAGCTCCCTCTACTCTTCAAGTAAGGTGTAATTTTTCTTTTTTAAAAGAATACATGTACTTTCTGTTTTTAAGGTTGTACAGATGGCAAAGGAGGATTAAAAGAAAAATAGCCTCCTTTCGTCCCACCATCCTCCCACTCATTTTATCATCAGGTAGCAACAATCGAAAAATTCTGCCATTTTTTGAGTAAGAAAGAATAACATCGTAGAAGAGAAAATTCTGGGAACCATTTAGTTAGTTCTAGTTGTGACAGCTCTTGGTTTTGATTTTGGAGACCCCCAGTTTAATAATCAGTGACAAGCAAGGCCTCGTCTTTTTGATCACAATATAATGCACATCTACAGAAAAATCTGTGTATCTGTGTGTATGCACTCGTGGGTGTGTGTATGCACTGACATATTCATACGCACATTCATTTATATATATTTATCCCAGTTTTACACATTACACTGCTTAAATTGTGCTATTACTTCTTTCCACTTGTTCAAAAAAAGCAGTGAAAATACATTTGCCAAAAGAGTTTACAATAAAAGGAGGAGATGCAATAAGTAGAGTAATCATCTGGGTTGCGACCAGCTTTTTAACAAATAAAAAAGCTGACTTTTTTCAGACCTCTCCACTACTGTAAGTACAACTTACAGCTTAGAACATTTTCCAGCTGTCAGGCTTCAACCTGATATTTGGAGAATTTTCTGTCAGCCTCCCAGTGAGTTTTTCAGGGGGCTACTATAGGAAGGTGGAATGGTAGGTAAAGCAGATCCTTTACCTTCATAAAATGAGTTATTTTTCATAATTCTACAACAAAAATTCACCCTAGGATAGACAACTGTCTCCATCTCAACCGCGGTAGAAAAAAATGCAGTTGTATGCCAGAAATACCCTAAGATCACCATGAAAAAGAGATTCCTGGACTTTATATGTGAAGACTCACAAAAATCCTGATATACACACTTTTTGGGTAGTGACAAGCCAGCTGTGACTGCAGTGACAAAAGCACATAAGAGAAGGTGGAGAGTAAGGGCAGATCTGCTTCCTGTGATCAGCAGGACCGAGCCGCTATCAGAAACAAAAATACAGAAGGAAAAACCAGCTGCAGTCTAACCTCAGAGCATCACGTATTGTAACAAGGAGTATGTATTCTGAAGGCAGAATTGTATATGAGCAGCGGTGGGGGAAAAAATAAACAACCACCAGGATCTGACAGCTCACAAGGTCGTGGCAGGAGGGAGAGGATGGGTAACAGATGGGCTTTGCACTGATGAACTGGAGGTGGGAGCAGCATCCAGGTGCGTTAGAGCTGAAATATAGCTACTGTGTACAGACAGACAAAAGGAAAAAAAAAGCCTGCCTAATGGTTTTTTGCCTTATCTCCTTCTTCCAATCAACCCCTATATTTCACACAGCCTCCTCATGGTAGCGCTTCCTTCTGCTGTAGCTCAACAGGTCAAAAAAATAAAATAAAGTCCCTATATAAACTACTAATCGATAGAGAAGTGACACTGTTATGGCTGGACGTGCCACCAACTGCACAGCACCAGCACTCAGGCCGTGTCTTTCACAGTGCTTTATACTGGGAGGGGTACGAAGCAGCTCCACTAACAGAGTGGGGTTCTTAGTTTCTTTTGCTTCTTGAAACAGGGACCTCTGTAGCCATAGGATACATAACTGCCTTGCAATCATGCAGGCTCAGGTGAGGACAACTCACATCCATATAGGATGCTCCTGCTCCCAGGACTATGAGAGAAAACAAGGACAACCAGGTCAAAAGTGAGATGCTAGAGCAGGTCCCGTGCATCCACTGTGATTTAGCCTACAAACCTAATACAACGCACTGCGAAGGCAACAAATAAAGAATTAAACATCAAAACCTTATGGAAAACCTCATCAAAACCTCGAGGAAACCTTACAGATGAAAAGCAGGCAACTTTATTTTGGATTAAAAAATCCCAACCCAAACCCATTCCTTCATTAACCTTTATTCTTCTCTTTATTAGCAGTCTTGGCACCGTGACTGTGAGCTGAGCCCAGCAGGCTGCCCGGGCATTGACATTTCAGAGACTGGCAAAGCAGCACAGTCCATGTCAGTTTAACACTATCTTGAGTTTTTGTCACTCACAGCAGGAAGAAAGTGGCCAGTTCCTTTTGTGCTTTCGAGAGGAAGGTGAATAAAAAAAATTTTTTTTTTTTTTTTTTTTAAAAAGATGGTGGGGGCGGGCAGTAGGGAGATAGGGAACTTGACAAGAAAAAGAAATCAGATGGAAAAATATTCCACTGACATTTTGATAATCTGGGAAGCAGACATCACATTTTAAGTAAAACATTAGATTACACGTATTTTTCTCCTTAATCAACAGTCTCAGCATGGAGACTACAAGAAAATAAAAACCTTTGGGTCCTAAATCTTCTTTTTAATGAAGAACATTGGACAACACTATAATAGGTTATTTTAGACATGTACAGGCTCAGGACAGGGAAGAACACAAGAATCCTTTTAATTGATCCCTTTGACCCATGAGTAGATTCCTCATTGAATGCCATCTTTTTATAGTCTGCACCTACCACGAAGAACACTTAACTGTCTTTAAAGTGTATGTGTCAAACTACAGAGACCTCTGTACTGAACAGGAGAAAAATGCTTTAACAGAAAACTCTGGTTGCATTTAATATATAATCTCCAGTTTGGGGTTTTAACTGTTCTGACAGAAATAACTCTACAGAAATAAATATCACATTTGTTTTCCAGAGACAAGAAGTTGATCCGAATTAAGAACGACATAATGCAAACAAAGACAATCCTCAGTCCTTGCAGTTTACAGTTAAGACTAGAGGGAAAAGGCTGAATGGGAAACAGGACCACGCTCTTCATCAAAGGGTTCATCTCAGGTATATAAATTTAGTAACTTCACATGAACAAACAAGAAATCTGTGGCAAAGCCAAGAATTCAATTCAGATCTCAAGTTCCAGGACAGTGACTTCCCTACTACTGGTGTATAAATGAATAATAAAAAGCCCTGTGTAGGGATGTTTCACATAAAGACTACATCAGAGCATGGAAATGCATCTATCAAGACAAGCTGTGGTGCCTGTTGTCTGCAACATGAAAAATGCTAACTATATTTAAAAATATTAAGAATATTAAGTTAATTTGGAATTACATTATGTCCTGTAAAGTCACCACAATAAAGAGAAAAAAAAAAAAAAGAAGGGAAAAAAGAAAAAAATAAAAGATTAATGCAGTCAAATCCTATGATAAGAGAAAAAGACTTTTTCTTCCTAAGAGATCTATTTAAAGTTCACCCGGTCTCACTTATGGATGGCAAAGGATATGTGATGATGAAGCCAAGGTAGATCAGTCAGTAAGATCAAAATGAAAAAAGGCGGTGAAAATATAATACCAGTGATGTATAAGAACTTAAATAAAAATAATCTAATATCAATAGACATAAAATTTTAAAAAGTCATTTGTATAATACATCATCCAAAGACTGATTAGTAGCCATGTCATTTTCCAAACACATTTGCACTATGAATGGAAAATTATTGCTTTTAACAGAATTGTGTTGCACTGCATGTTTTCATTTTAATTGATAGTCCAGTAGTTTGGCTGTTGTTTTCCTTTCTTCCATAACAGACTTGCTTAAGCAGACACAAGTGAAGCTCAGTTCTTTTGATTAGCAAAAGCCATTGCCTCTAGTGTTTACTAATTGCTTTCTTGTAAAGCTTAGAAGGAAGCATAATTCTTTGTATGTAAGTTTTCTAGCATAATTAATGCTCTAACTGAATTTTCAGTATGTTTTAAGAAAAAAAAAACTATGTAAACACGGTATTTTCTGACTAGAATTTACACATACTTGATATATTATAAATGGTTTAGACCTAAGAAGGGTCTTTGTAGCGCTATTGACCTAGAACAGTGGACCCATGAAAAGATTTTCTGCATGAAGATACACTCCAAAAAATGTCTGCAAGGAATGGAACAAAACAGAGGCCAAACCTTTCAAAAAGGAGTCTTGGGAAACCCTTAAATTTATGTGCCTGCTACATAGGTACTATTTTCCAAAGATTTTCAGCAACTGCTGAATGATAGCTGTGACAGGCCCATTAGTAAGATAAACAGGTATGTCCTTAACTGCTCTGACAGTGAGTACAATTAACTGCCTTGAGAAAAGGAAAGAGAATTGTTATTTTGATAACACTGTTTATTAAGCCTGGGTTGATGCAGCCTCGGAAATCCCTGACTAGTACATTCACTCAGTGACAGGGACTCGGTCTGCATTTACTATGTTGGAAATGGAGGATGGCAACATTGAATTATTCTCATTTCTTGTTTATTTCCCACAACGTTTCAATGGGAGCGTTGTGCTGCATTAAAAATCATAGCCTGGAAGGTTAGGCATGAGCTGACATCCCTGGGAGCAAGCACCTCCACGCTGAAGAGTCTGAACGTTCACCAGAGCTACCACTGTCTCGGTGTGAGATCCAACACCGCATCAATCTCCACAGTACATTATTTTTTGGGGGGTGACAAATTCTTTACATGAACCACAAAGTTGTTGAAAGGAGAAGGAGCCAACTCTGAACAACTACCAGGACTGAGAAGGTTACTCTGGCCGGCACCTACATGATCTAGATGCAACATGACAGACAGTCTGGATTGATGCTGAGCGTTGGGAAGAGAATCACAGCCAGGATTCATTAAATTAGAGGGCAGAGCTGGCCAGCAGATTTTTCCACTGCTTTTTTCTCTGCATAAGAAAAGAAAGAAAAAAACGAACACAATGCCTCATTGGTTAAAAGGTTTATATGCCAGCATTAGAGAGAATAGTTCTTTCAGTGATTTTAATCTGCTTGAAGAAAAAAAGCATGTGGTCATATCATTAATCTCTCTATTTTCTCTTATCCTTCAAAGGATATTTTCTTAAGGTTTATTTGCAGTTCACCAATAACTTCTCCTTGCATCAGAAAGGATGACTGCACTTCTACAGAATGAGAAACATTCTTCTAAGCATAACGGATTTCATTCCCATCTTCTTCAAAACTCAGAGATGGAAATGCACAATTGCTTTTCCTGAGGGATGTAAATGAAAAGCCACGTATCTTAACTGTCCCAGACATGCCAGCTACATTTTCTAATCTGAGATGCAAATTACAGCCTTCCATAGGCTATGTCGTGATAGCATTTCCTCCTTTCCCGTGGGCTAAGCAAGACGCATCATGTGCCAGTGAACTGCTGGACCAGAGCTTCAGAGATAAACAAAAAAAAGGCTACCAAAGACACTTCATCCTGTTAGGTTACCCTAAGAATGCTAGTTATCAAGGTGAGAATAATTAGTGTATTCCTTCTTTATACTACCCTAATTTGTTTTTTTATTGTCTTTTTTCTGCTTGTACCAGATCACATCTCCTCTTGGATGAATGCCCTCTGCTCATTCCTGTCTCAGCGGGACGGGAGATGGTCCCCAGTGAGGACCTGGAGACCATGAAGCTTCCAAGAAGCAGCAGGTTTTTAGAGACAAAGGCTTTAGAAGAGGCAATGATTTCAGTATAAATAGAGAACTGAGAGCTGATACAGGGACAAAAACCTGTAAAAAACAGCAGACACTTGAGAGGAATTCAAATGAAGAACCAGAACCAGAGCACAGACCCTGACCCCAACTCTTGTGGCACTGACAACGATCGCTCCTGTCACCACCAGGCCGTGGACAGAGAGTGCAGAAGACTCAGCTGCATTCAGTAAGACTGTAAAGCCTCTTGGAAATACTTCTTTATAGCAGGAAAGAAACAGAAAAAATCAACATCATTAACAACTGATTAGCAGTTGTAGGATTGATACAGAAAGTCCACATGCATGGGTACATTTTTTACTTCTTATCTTTTACACAATATTGCCTTTGATACATCAAAAAACACCCCTCTGTATACACATAAAAATACACTGAAATCATTACAAGAATCTTGAAATAGACTGAAATCTCTGCTGAGCTGTTAAGGCAGAAACAACAATGGAAGCTCCTACTTTTTGCCAGACAAAGCAAACCACCCGTTTGTAGGAAAAGTCATCCTCACTTTATATGAAGAGAGGACCACGAGAGAAAGAAGCAAAGGCGACTTGTCTGAGAATCCAGAGCACGCACACAGGATGTGGTCAGCCCCATCTGAACACAAAATACTCCTCAGCACTGCAGTACACAGGGTCTTTATTTAAAACTACAGGACAAACAGGCTGAATTGTAAGAGTCCACAGTGACAATACACTTAATCCACAATGCAGAACAAATAAAAGAGCAAGAAATACATATGCCAGTTGCTAACTAAGAAAAATAAAAGGCAGTCTGAAAAGATGAAATTCCTTAGCCATTTTTCTTGGAGTGATTTTTTCAACTAAATCATGTAATTTGTTACCTAAAGGAATTTTCCCTCAAACTTCCTACCTTTAAGATGAAAAAGAAAGCTTTGTATTCAAATTCTGAGAGCAGGATGTCAGTTGCTTCCATTTCTCTTAGTGTCTAAATATGCTTTTGTAAATCTTTTACGGTTTGGTTTCAACAAGTCTCTCCAGCTCCATGAGCCAGATGTCCTGCAAATCTTCCCCAACACGTTTGGGTTTGGTTTGTTTTTTTTTTTTTTTCAATGAAGACTCTAACACAAGTCACCAGTTTCTCCAAGAAATCTGAACGTGTTTGGTCCCTTGTGTTGCTCCACCCAACTGAGAAGTAGAGACCAGCTATGACAGTTTTCAGATGACATCTGCTTGTTCTTCTCTACTGCTGATGGGGCTAGAGGTCTGCTTTGCAAAGGCACATGGCCTCAGTTCCTCCAGGCTATGTCTTTGTCACTGCCCATGCTTTGCATTTGAGTTATTAAGCCAAATAAGCGTTGCTTTGCCATTTGTAAATCCTCTTGAAAACGTTCAATCTGCAGCAGGAGCAAGGCATTTACCTGTCTTGATCCTGTGTGGGACAGTCTCCAAGGTGACAGATGGTGCTGTCTCATCCATCTGCTCTGTCAACAGCTCCTGGGAGAATGGTGCATGGATGGAGTACTTCAGCCCCTTAAGTAGCCGACAAAAAGCTGCATCGATTTATTTACTGCTTTAAGGATATAAAAGCCAGAGAGAGACGTGGGTTTTCTCTAAATGATACCCCATGAAAATACAGGAAGAACATGGTCAATAGGAACCCTTGGGAGCATTCTTCACACCCTGCTGCATGACCCACCTGTTTATCCACGAACAATCTGAGTGTTCCTACAGCAAGCACAGTATCAATCTCTTTGTGGGCTATAAAAGAAGAGACTCCTCTGGTGCATCTACAGACCTGGCTACAGTCCACTTCTCCATTTTTCCAGAGGCACAAACTGATGGATTCAGCACAAGGAGTAGGAGCTGACAAAGAAACCTCTGTTTCCAGAAAGATTCCCGCAGACAAAACCCTGATTATCAAAACCCAATACAAACAAAATACACTTTGTAAAAAAATTTCTGTGTGCTCAGGGATACAGAACATCTACCCTATGAGATAATACTGCAGTTTGTGTATATATTTGCATTTATCAAGGTGAGATATCCCAAAGCCCTTGAGTCCTTGAGTTCCTGTTCCGCTAAAAAGAACAAAAACAATGACCCTCAGTGAATCTGTGGTTTCTAACTCACTTATACAGATGGCCCTGAAAATTCAGCTGCCAAAACTTGGTATAATAACAAGTGATTAAGGTTTCAGAGAGCTATCCCCAAATCAGAAGTCAACACTAGTGGACTACAACTACAGAGAAAAGGGAAGGGTTTGGGATTCTGATTTGGATTCTGAAAGAACAACAGTTCTTTATGTAAATTTGAGCTGGGGTTACTGTTTTTAAATATCATTGTACAATTGCCCCATATTTACCACTACTTGTTCCCTTTAGAGATTTCAGTCACTGAGTTCTCTGCGTGAAACACACCTTTAAGTATTTTTTGGTAACTCCTAAAGTAAGTGAATGACTGACAGAGGAATATACTTACATCGGTAGAACACAGTGTTCATTTCCCCAAAGCAACCATTTCTAGTGCTTGCAGAAACTAAATAAATGAGATGGGAGGATGGAGAGTGCTTACACCTGTTACACCTCATTTCCAAGTAAGCTTCATTGTAGTAGCTAGGTTTCCAGGGAAATAAGCATCCTACTACAACACCAGGTCATTTTTCTTGATTCAGATGGAATGTTTACAAAATGCAGAGTTATAAATACAAATTATGTAAGCTACAAAATAAATATAAGTCCATTCTATGCAAATTCTTTAAGGAGCCAATGAAATTCAATAGCTCAGGATATATTTGACATGGGAGAGAAAATATTTCAGTAAATGGCAAAGTTAACGCTTCCTGTATACAAAATTGCTCTTGTCTAAAAATCACCTCTTTTGTACAGAGACCATAGAAGAAGATAAGTTACATCTCAAAAGCTACTGCTGACTATGCGGCAAATGCTCCTGCACAGAGCCACATCTTAAACCAAGAGAAGTAATAATTCTATAAATATCTTACAGGTATGCACAGCCTCACAGGGTGCCTCCCAGACCTATTTCCCTTACCTGGACTGTATCGTAAGCAATTTATCCATAGATATTTTCTACACAGAGTGAAAAGACAGCCTAAGCCCATCGTTTACCAAGACATTCCTCTCCCTGGAGAAGAGGAACACGACAACAGCCACCCATAGGAGGAGGAAAATGTAACTGCTAAGGAAAGGAAATAAAGGCAGAGATTACACCCCTGGTAAGAAAATCTATAGCAGGAGGCTATGAGTAATAGAGAATGCAATGGCAGAAAGTAGAACCTAAACTGTGTAAATTCAGATTAAATATTACAAATATTTAATGATTAGCAAATGCAATCTGTGAATCTGACTGGTAACTCCATTCGCAGTTTGTGAGAAGCATTCAGACTAGCTGGTACTGACCAACAAAGTTAGGAGTTTGGGAACCCTGTACAGCCTTTGGCAAGAGGGAAGAACTTCCAGGAGTGGAAAGGGGAGTTTATACGAGGGAGAGGGAAAAAAACACGACTCTTCAAAGCCAAACCTGTCTTATCTTCTCCTAAAAGACATCAGACACAATGAACTGACAGCAAATATTTTGGGGTGAGATCCTGTGACCTCCAGCACGCAGGAGAACCGATTGTCCTGTCCTATCAGACTTCTGTGGCCTTAACATCTGCCTGTGCATGAATTTACCAATTCAGCAGTCACAATAACTCTCCTTTAAAAAGTCTCCGTGGAACATTTTAATTAGTTTGGTCTTACGGTTTGTCTAAAATGCTTCTGATAGCACAGCGTACACTAAAGCAGCGTTATGAATGCCTAAAAATATAAAAATCTAATTACGGTAGCTGTGCAACTAGAGTAATGAGAAGCAAGTGTGACTGATAAGAAGCGAGACAGCAGGCTAACAAGCTGAACCTCTGTAGTTCAAAGGACTCACGGAGGTCTAAACGAAGCACCTGTGGTATTGCTTGGAGAAAGATATGTGGACTAGGAAATACAAACATACAGTATTTAAAAAGCCATGGGATGAACTGAATATGCGGCAATGCTAATTATTAGAGCAGGCACTCAGCATATGGATAAATTAAATAACTAATAAGAACGTACCAGGCTGAAGATGGTTGCTAAGAGAAATACACTTGATGTAATGAATAAGAAATTACCTGCTGTAGGTAAGACAAAATGCATCTGTAGCTGCAACACACTCCCTTCTGGACCGTCAGCAGCTGACTTGGCCCTTTGCAGAAATTCTTGCCACCAACCAAGACTATTGCCCAGTGGAAAACCAATGTATTTTCCATGCTTTGCTGGACTTTGGTCAGTAACTGATGATATTGGGAATCTATACCCTGTTAGAAACAATAAAATCATAGCTTTAGTAATAAATTTATGGTTCTTATGTGAATGAAAACCACTGCAGAAGAAGGCTAATACATTACATGCAAGACAGAAACACTACACTGCTTCAACTTCATCCCATCAAGTTGGATGTGGCTTCATGTCTGGGTGCAAGTCCCCCCCAGCTTTGGACTCTTTCTCTGGGGTTATAGAGAGGTAACGAAGGGGAACTCTTTTCTACCTACATGATATAGGGAGGGACTAGATTTTCTTTGCTCAGTTTCTATAAGTTGCAATACCAACAATGCTTTTTTTTCCTGTTTATACTGCTCTCTCGAAATAATTCTCACAAGTTACATGATCAAGAAATAAACAGTTCATAAACACTCCAACACTCCTTTTTTTTTTTTTTTTTAATTCTCAGTTTGTACCGCTGAAGATTTTAACCTCAGCAAGTATTGAAGCTGTAGCACGAGTCTT
This sequence comes from Thinocorus orbignyianus, assembly GCA_013400375.1. Classification (NCBI taxonomy): domain Eukaryota; kingdom Metazoa; phylum Chordata; class Aves; order Ciconiiformes; family Thinocoridae; genus Thinocorus; species Thinocorus orbignyianus. The sequence continues at coordinate 12,893 of VXBW01006010.1, forward strand.
ATTTAACAATATTCAGTAACTCACTTCCTTACCCTGCTGCCTCCACACTAGTTATTTTTAGCTCAGTGCTGATTTTCCAATCTGTCTAAGTTGTCATCCAAGACATGGGGAATACCAGAATGGGTACATTTTGATTTGACAGTACCACAGACTGTTTTTTTTTTAAAAAAAAATAACCACGGAAAAGACTATACAGCATTGTTTGAAAATATTAAATTTCCATAGGGGTCAACAGAGGTGCTTCTCATAGGTAATTTATTCAGTAACAAGTTGCATGAGTTTTATGAGACTATTCACCTTCCTGGTTAATAGAAAATCTGTACTTACCATGGCAACCCCTGTATCAAATGACTGTAGAGTAACACACTGGAAATATACCATAGATTTATTCAGACTTCATAATCAATCTGGTCATAAATGTCACACCAACTTGTCATTAAACTTTCCCCTCTAGCAACTTGAGGAGTTCTTTGATCCTTCCTGCTTCTCTGTCAAACTCTTCCCCCCGCGCGCGGCTGCAGTGTTTTGCAAACAGCTTTTCCTCAAATCTGTCACCCACTGGGTGGATAAATTTTCAGTGATACAGCCTGTAACGCACTATCTAAAGACACAAAGCAGTTTCACACACACCTACTGGCAGCGGCAGCAGCAACCACTTTAGGAGAACAGCTGATGGCCAAGTGGAAGTCAGGGTGGAAGAAAAGGGAAAAAAAAATCGTCAAGTTTAATATCAAGCAAAATTATTTGCCTATGTTCCTTGCTTGACTCCTTGGATTTTTGGGCTGACAGGGAGAGATGCTGCTGCCGTGAATAAGACAGATCTCTCTCTCACCAGCAGCATTTGAAAGGAATGCCCTGTGCAAAGTGAATTAACGAGACGGGGTAGAATCCAGATTTCATCAACTCCTGTCTGTCCTGAGGCTCCCGGTGTCTTTTTGGCCTAGCCCTTGCTGCCTTGCACCTCGCATTAGTCATCTGCATCAGTGCCATGTGGGTGTAAAAGGCTATTAGGTAAAAATGAGTAACATATTTACATCCACTGCAGAGAGGGAAAAATGCCAACAAAATGGGACACAAAGGCACCTCGGAACTAGTCTATATATTTTGTAAGCTGGAAAAGCCAATACATGCAGCCAGAGGTGATGCTGCTAAGAGTGAAAGTCAAGTCAGTACCAAAGGAGGGGGACAAAAATATTTAAAATTATCTGAACGAACTAGGAGCTAAATGACTAGTTTGCACAATTCACACAGGGAAAAAAGTAAGGCAACAGGACTGGCTTGCAACCACACAAAAATAGAATACATTCTCCGTAAAAGCACATGCTGCAAAACACTGCACAGGAAAATGAGGAGGTTATGGTAGGTAGCACCCTAAAAGCTTCCGAACTCTATGCAGCAGCAGGAAAACAGATTTCATCTGCATAACCAGGGGTAATGATTAAAGCCTAGGCTACAAGAAACATAGGAGCTATCAGCAAACTCTTATCCAAAACTCTGGATTCATCACATCTGATTCTTCTTTACACTATTTTAAATTTACAGCAGTGTCATGCTATTGACTGCAGCATAATTATTCTGGAGCCAAGCCAGAGCAATTTAGGTGAGAACTTTGTGCACAGCACCATTTTTACAGACAACGGAAGGCTAGCCCAGAGCATTGAATCCTTATCCTTAACTAGTAGAAAGATTACTTAATATGCAAAATTTTAAATTTCCTTTACTATATTTAGACTAGTAGTACCGAAACCGCCCCAAGTTCACAGAATCTAAAAGAAAGACACGTTTCAATGACAGAAAAGAACAAAGTTCCCAGCTGCAGAGCCTTGTCTTTGTTTGGATCTTATAATTTAAGGAATCATTTTCTAAAATTGCCTCTTGTACAGTAAAATGACAATGATTAGGCTTGCTATCTTCCAGCCTCCTGCTGTGCAAGACATTCACTCAGTGGGCCCGGGATACAAAAGTAGCTGCTTTACAAATAATAACATGGCTTAACTATCATTTAATAGCTTCACAAACATCATAGTAGTCACGAAACCTTTGGAACAAGGACAACTAATTTCAGCATCTCAGTTGTTGTCATGTTTAATCACTTTCTAATGCTGGTGGCTGTTTTGGTTTGTTTCTTTGTTTTTAATTGCTGGAAATTTTTAATTCCTGGTTCAGACAACCTAATTTCACAGTTTTTAGATTAATCAGTGATCACTTGAGGGGAAAAAAAAAATGATTGAAGTTCATCAGGATGTAGCGTAGAGAATCAATGTAGTATTGCAGAAAAGCATTTCAATTCTACCTTCCCGAAAAATGTGGCTTTAAACTGTAACACTTTAAGGGAAAATTGGGTACATAACTTTCAGGGATTCTTTGTTTAATCTACAGAGTTGATCTTCACTGCCAGAACTGAGGATATGTCAGCTCCAGGGCTGCTGTGCTTAAAGGGGTGGGAAAACAACTCCCTCACTAGAACAAAAGGCATCTCCTAGCTTGAAAGTTTCCTTTACATGCCAGGGAAATTTGCCTGCCCATCTCCTGTGTCCTGTGCAGTAAGGTCTCTTTTCTGGCAATATTAAAAGAGAAAAAAAAAGAAGAAAAATAAAAAAGTTAAACATACATTATTTTGGTGAAGGAGTTCTGAAGAAAAGCCTTAGCAGGAATTCAAATGCAGCACGGAAATGTGAGCTACTTAAGAGGAAAAAGAAATCTGTGAAGAGATCCTATTCTGTTCAGTTTTCCACCCAGAATTTCTACTTGCACATACAAATGGGTACCTTGGTGATAACGCTGGGACCGCTGATGTTGTGAGATGCCTTGCTGGGAGGTGTGTGCATCTGTGGTACCCAGCCCACCCAGGCACCCCACAGCTGCTCAAATCTACCTGCACTGAAAGAGAAAGGAGAGCACAGCATCCTGCCCTCATCAACACCCACGGGCTGCTGATTGATGAGAGCTTTAGAAACTTTCATAAATAAAACCTCCCTGGCTTCAGTAAGTTAGGCAGTCAAACTGATGGGGTTTCTTTCACCCCTATTTGAATGCAAATCAAGCGCTTGACCCAATAAATATTTGCCATTTCCCATTTCCTACACGCTGAGGAATCCCGTGCTTCCTACCCCATTAAGTGAGGCTGTGTCTAGCAAACATCATCCATCCAACAGCTAGAAAAGGGGATTTGTCAGGACCATTCATTCATCTCCTTGGCATTTCTTCAATCACAGCACTTTACCACTGCCTTTTTATGTTACTGTCTCCTTAAGTAAAGAAGAAAATAAGAAAAAATGTCCTGTGGGTTTTAGTACAGTACATTTATTTTTTAAATAAAATCTTACCTAGGCTTATTTGCTGGACCAACTCTGAATTCAAAGCTTATCCAGCCACTATTTGAATATCAGACAATTAATTCCCCATTCTAAACTCCTACATAGGCTCAGGACTTAAATTTGCTATATTCCAACCAGCAATAAAAATAATCATAAATTACTTTGAGAACACAAAAGTACTGAGAACATTTGGCAAGGTCCAGAAGCTCACAGATCCAGTTCTCAGACTAAAACCTTACAACACAGGTAGAGCATGCCTACTCCTGTGGAAAAAAGATATTAAGTGCACACTTGTCTTCTCACACCACTGGTTTCCATCGGCCTATCCACCAGCACCAGTCCTTTTTCCAATGTTTTAATACTGATATTAAATAAGATTACCTATACAAATGCATCTTTGTTCAAACCTCACCAAATACAGTAGCAGGTTCAGCGATGTAGTAATGCATATGAGACACTGACTCATTTTAAATTATTTTTTTTTTTGTTGGATAACTTAGCACAGAATCCTTAGTGGGCCCTTCTCCACATAAATTTCAGCATTGAAATATACCTGGGGATGTTCAAACTCATAACTAGAACGTTTCATATAATAGAGGGAAGCACAAAGGTATTCAATGTTTTACTTAGTCTGAAATGAGTTGTTTCAGATGCAGCTACAGGGACATCAGTATCTTGGATTCTTATCTCTCTGTCAATGCCTATAAACTGGTTCATTTCTGCCTGTTTACTCTGATTTGATATTTATCTGATCCAAGTCAGAATCTGGCCTTGTGGGATCGAGTAAAGCAGCCCGGAATTTGCACCTGAGTAGTCTCTCTCTCTCTTATACCACTGTAAACACACTTATGTTTAGCCACCATACATTACATTCCTGTAATTTTAATTCATAATTGTAGAGTTTGTTGTTGTTATTTCTAGCAGCTTCTCCCAAAAAATGCCTTAGCTGTTTTGACACTATTATACTGCCACAATCTTGATACACCCTTGCATCTTAGGCTGTAGATATTATAAAACATGAGGGAAATTATTTGACTTGATACTGAGAAAAGCCTAAAAGCATCAAAATGCGTGCAAGGAATTAATTCTATCATGGAAAATAAAAGCTGTTACCCACTACTCCAGAATTACCTTTATCCCTGAACTAGAAAAATCCAACATACCCAGACCAGCTGGGGGAAACAAAAAAAAAGAAAACAAAATGGAAAAATAAAAAGGCAAAGTATCAAGGGTACAAAGCAGAATTCTGCATCTCTAATTAGTTCCTAATTCATTTCTGAGCTTATATATGCTCAAGGGAATATTTCAGTCTTAAAAAATAATTCACTGAAGACACAGGAGATAAAAGAAGCTGAACGAATATTTTGATGGAATATTTCTCAAAGGGAAAAGCTGTTTTTGAAGGTCCATTTTCAAGCCTTCTTTAAACCTTTTAGTCCTATGCATTGTGCTCTTCCGTATTTTCTTTTCCCCATTTGATTTTCACTCCTGTTTTTACAGGATGTGAACTCTCATGAGCATTTCAGATCTGCCTTCTGCATCCTTTCTAACCTGAGGGCTTTAAAACTCCAGAAAGTAAAAAATAAAAATATATATAAAAAAAATCTGGAGATAGACAGAGGAACAAAAGAGGCCACAGGGTGTCTTGAGGATGGCAGAAAGAAGAGACGACTATGGAAGAAAGAGAAAGGTAGTAATTCCAAGAGAAGTGTGCAGTTACTTACCATCTTCATCATCCAGACCCAAAGTACTTAAGGGTAAAATTCAGACAAACCATGACTCTGAAGCTGTTTGGATAGAGAATACATTTTTAGAGATCCCGAAGTTTTTACTGGCATTCCATCTTCTGTGCCTCCAAACCACAAGTATCTATACAACTTCCAAATGAAAAATCTAAGCGTTTATTTTCATTCCCATTTTCAAACTGGCTGGTGGTAGTATTTAGCTTTCCTGCTTACACCCTGCGTTTCCACTACATAAGCTCTAAAACAATTATTTTGAACTATTTAAATAAAATACTGGTCTAAGAATAGTTCTCATAGTCCAAAGCAGGACAGAGATATTTTTCATACAGAATAATGTTGGATAACTGCCAGAACATCCATATCCACCCAACCAGTTCAGAGACTAACCTGAGCTGGGTCCCACATCCCCTTAATTTTGGTACCTGTTTTTCTGGGATTCTGAGTCTGGGTTTCCTGGCTCACACTCCTTTGTTTCAGTTGGAAATCCAGTAGCCCTACTTTTACCCAGATACTAGATTTTGGCTCTTGGCTCCATGATAAGAAGTTTGTAAGCCCAGAGAACTTTCAGTCAAGGTTACAGGATTTTCAGGACACCCATGTCCTCTAAGGGTCAAGGACTACTATTCATTTGTAAACAAAGAAGAAAAAGAAACAAGGGAATTTAGGATATTTGAGTATTTTTGAAATTTTGTTCCCTAACAGTTTTTTTCTCATAGAAAAAAACTTGCCGTTTTTAGAAACTTTATCTAAAATTAAATAAAATGCAAAAACTTTAAGGTTCAAAATCATTTGTTACGCAGGCATCAACTCTTCCTGCACTTCTGCAATCAGTTTCACGGCAGGTTACTGATACACTGGCTTGATTAAGCTAATGATTAAATGTAGATAGTTTCTTTTTTTGCCTATATACATAACTGTAGGAACACGTGACGGCTGTAAATTATTTATTATTTGGAGGGGAGGGGACGGCAATCAGTAACTTGTGCAGATTATCTCCCTTTGCTTTGCTAAGGTCTGATGTGAGAAATATTTGATTACTTGTCACTGACGGGTGCTTTTCAAACCTGTCTGTGTAAAATCCATGCAAGACCCATTACGCTTGAAACAGGATGTAAGACGCAGCAAATTAGCTTTAGGACGATACCATGAGTAAATTAACATAGGTCTTTCCTTGTTAGAGTAAAGCAGACTCTCAAAATAGGAATATTCAACAGTAACAGCTAATAGTTTAAGCAATATTTTCATTCTGCAAAGAGACAAGTATCAAACAAGGCACAGATATAACAGAAACACAATGAAATAGTAAAAAAAAATGGTAGGAAAAAAAAAAGTAGAAAACCTGTTTCTTTCTCCTTTACAAATTTTGACTTGCCAGCAAACACCAGAAACCCCAACATTTTCTTTATTTCATTTTCTAAATGGAGAGACCCTGGGTTAAAAACCAGTTTAACTTATTAAAATTTTAATAAATTTATCCATAAAATTGAAAAGAAAAAAAAAATCCAAATAATCTACCACCCCACTATCTTTCTGTTGGAAAAATTTTCAAGAAGAATTAAAATTTTCATGAGAACTTCACACTGAAATGATTGAGCATCATAAAAAAAGCAGAATTGAAACCTTTTTACAGTCAAATGCAGTGGTGCATTTCAAGAGAAATTAAAAATAGATTTCAGTTGGAAAATATATAGAAGATTAAATGAGCAGATGAAAAGCAAAGTTGCTATTTTTATATAGCTGTTGGTTTTGGGGTTTGGGTTGTTGGTTTTGTTGGGTTTTTTTGATAATGTCATTTTTTTCAATGTAGAATACTGGGGGATGGGGAAAAGGGAAAGAAAACAAGCCACTTCAATTTCAGGGGAACTGTAGCATGAGTATTTCATGCCCAAGGTTTCATCTATATGCTCAGCTTTCCAGTCGACATTAGAGTTTCCATGATGACCTTATAAAAATAGGAAATGCAGAGCACAAACATAAAGCCTCATGGACGTACCTGGTCAAAGCACTGCATAAGAAAACCTACCTGTGAATTAAGTTTATGAATGACGAAGAATCTCAGCAACATTTTAAAAGAAACCCAGAGCATATTCAGTTGTGCACAAAAACTTAGATTTTTTTAGAGATTTGACTTTAAAAAAAACAACAACTTTATAAATAAATTGTAAAAAACAATTAACCAACAGGACTTTCAGTTGAATATTTCTGACAAAGAGCCTGTTTAAAGCAGTAACCTTACGCATTTTGTTGGCTCTATGTAAAGCAGAGATTGATCTTGGATAACATGGACAGAAGTGAACTTTGACCTGACTGAATCAAACTCTATCCTGTATGTATAAAAATTACTACATTCCATTTCATTAATAAGGAAATACAGCTAGGCTAAATAGCATAAAAAATACTAACTACTGAACACATTCGTGTATATACTGCAGTGCTCTGACCAAAAATATATTAACTTGGACTTAATTAACACATACTAATGCTTGTATCTGTCTCCTGATTTTTCACAGGAAGCATTGCAAAATATCATTAATGTTCCAAAAATAGATGCAAGTTCAGAACACCATTATCTTGAAAAATTTAATTGGTCTAACTATTGCATGAAGTACAGCAAAATGCCATTTTTTAAATATGTTTAAGAATGAAAGACTCTCTTTCCAAATCTAATTACAGATATTTAAAGGTGAAGCAAAGGGAAGCAGAGATAACACCTGTAATAGAATAAAATATCCCTGTTGGTATATTCAACACACAGTAATTATCAAACAAAATGAACTTGCCATAAATGGTTAATGGAAAGAAAAATCATCTTATGAATTTTGTTAGGAAAGCTAAACATTCTTATTGTACATGCTTCATTGTAGAAATTTACCATGTTAGTCTTGATCTGACCCTGAAGGTAGTGGGACAGATCCTTAAAATAAAGCTTGCTGCCACTGAGATGAGCATTACAAATACAACCACATAATGTTCCATACCTCTGTCTGCTTTTGGCTCTAATACATCAGCAGAAGAGCTTTGGGGCTGCTCTATGTTATACCACCATCTCCTGAGAAAATTCTTATACCAAGCTCAGTGGCGCGGTTGACATGCTGGAGGGAAGGGATGCCATCCAGAGGGACCTGGACAGGCTTGAGAGGTGGGCTAATGCAAATGGCATGAAGTTCAACCAAGCCAAGTGCAGAGTCCTACACCTGGGACGTGGCAATCCCAGGCACAAATACAGGTTGGGCAGAGAATGGCTGGAGAGCAGCCCTGAGGAGAAGGACTTGGGAGTGCTCATGGATGAGAAGCTCAACATGAGCCGGCAGTGCGCGCTGGCAGCCCAGAAAGCCAACCGTATCCTGGGTTGCATCAAAAGAAGTGTGAGCAGCAGGTCACGGGAGGTGATTCTCCCCCTCTACTCTGCGCTTGTGAGACCCCACCTGGAGTCCTGTGTCCAGTTCTGGAGTCCTCAACATAGAAAGGACATTGAACTGTTGGAACAGGTCCAGCGCAGGGCCACCAAGATGATTAGAGGGATGGAGCACCTCTCCTNAAATTTGGCATAGAGGGATGTTTCATCATTTGACATCTTGAAAATCTTTTCTAGCTCAATTAAAAATTATAGGTTTGATGAAAGAATGATTTATCAAATTCTACTGGTTTATACCACCTTATTTTAGAAGGGCGTCTGTCATTTTGAGTCTGTCAAAACCGGTGTCCACACCACACATAATGAACACAGCTTCAGTGAAATGTTCTCAGAATGTCATAGGGATTCTAGAAAGCACCCACTGCTGCGCTGCATCAGATGCTCGACACCGTAAATCCACATTCAGTTGACCTTGGGGGTTCATTTTGTCAAGAACAGAGTTTGGCTCAGTGACATGAAATAAGACAAGTAACCATCCTGAAAGTAAAAGTAGTATAGGTGCCCCCTTCTCCTCCCTCTCCCCCTCTGCTGCATGTAATTACTTTGAGACTTTCCAGATAACCTTAGTAGAGAGTAAAAAGAACAAGATGACTTTAGAAAACCCCAAACAAAATCTTTCCAAAAAGATCTGTAAATCCCTGGGGCCTTTTGGCTTATAAGTGCCTTGATTTATGAAAAGTTTATACACATTTACTTGCAAAAGTTCATTTTATGGCTCCAAGTAAGCTCAGGTCAAGCTGCTTTGGAAGAGATTTGGACCCAAGTGAACCAGTCTTTCAGGCTGCCAAAGATGAAAACGCTCAGTATTGTCATTTCCCCAGTGGGCCTGGGATGAGCAATGAGTGGAGAAGCAGAACCATTCCTGCCTTAACATCTTTCGACAGCAACAGTCAACTCGGCAGTTGAGAATTCCAGGTGCTAGGAAAGCTCCCTAAAGCAGACATCTTTCTGAACAAATGCTTTCAGCAGAACAAGAGGGAAAAGAAAACATAACCAACAACAAAATGTCCTAAACAAATGAAAAACCAGCCCACGGGCTTTAGTAGGATTGAAATATCCAAATCTCACCCGGATGAGTGCACGCGAGAGCAGAGGAAAAAAGCCCAAAACCCAACAAACAATTCCCACTCTCAGAGACTGAATAACTAGGACTATGCACTCACTGAAGAAAAGCAAAGGACAAGTTTGTGTCAACTACCCTGACATCTTTTGAAAAACTTTCCTTTCACATGAAGTGTGGAAACTACTGAGGAGAAAGGGCAAATGGGTGCAAAAAGAGCCCCAAATTTGCCTGGCAAGCCCAGAAATCACAAAGCCAGCCTCTGACCGCTATTTTATCTTTAGAAAATTCCAAGAACCACTTTAAGTGTCTAACTAGTTCTTCTGTTGATTGCTCAGGTCATTAGACAAAGTACTGTGTGCCAGATAAAATTGTCTTCCACATATCACTCCTATCAGATAAGAAGAAAAAAAGGAAATGCCCAGAAAGGGAACTGCAGCAGGTTTGAGAAATGAAGAAAACAGACTTCAAAAGAGATAAAAATGAAAAATGAGATTCAAGAAAAGAGTCGTTATTAATTGTCTGAACTCCCAGATCCTCAGTGACCATTTGACAAACTATTACACACCACAAGGGGTCACAAAGCATGTCATTGGGAAAGTGCACGTTGTTATCTTTATTGAGGAGGTGGTGAGGCTGACATGCAGCCAGGTGAAGCAATTTGTCTGACTTGTGCAGCGCGGGTCAATGGCAGGGTGAGGGAGGGACCCTGGACTCCCATACCACGGCAAGCTTCACTAAGGTGTTGACCCTATAGACCACCAATGACAGTTAGGAGTTCTCAGCGAGCCGTCACCAGTTTGTGCAACCACAGGCGTATCCATCAAAGGTACCTCAGATGTTTTTTCCCCCAAATATCTGAATATTTGGGAAATATTAATATAATATCCCAAATATCTCAGTCTACCAGTTGCACCCCAAAAAAAACTGGCGGAGATCAGAGGGTTTTCACATTAGTTAAGTAACTGCACTACTGTCACCCAAATTGTACCACTGTTTCAGCTCCATATTCATATTTAAGCTGCTTAATAATCCTACAACATGGTAACTCACCACCAAAACTCAGCATAACCAAAGTTTTAAAACTACTACAGGTCCTCTAACTACAATCTCGCAAGACAACTTTAGAGAACAAAGGTGGAAAACGTATGTTGAAAGGACAGCACTTTTTGTTGTAAATTATCTGATCACAGCTCTGCTATAAATCTAGGAGCTGTATACAGTTTTCCTGATAAATATGCCTGGAAACAGTCAGAAGAAAGCTGTACAGGGCCTTACATCAAGTCTTACTACCAGTTACTAAAACCAGATGTCATTCTGACAATGAAATGGCTGGAAGTGAGATACTGTAGCTCATTATCCCACAGAAGTCTCCTGACTTACCTTCAAGAAGTGCACGGTGTCGTAGAGCATGTTGGAAGTGATTTATGCCACAGCAGTGAGGCATGTTTTACAAGGGACAGTCAAGGACTCAAGTAGAACACCAGCAAGAACTTGATTTGACTTGTTGTCAGTTTAGATGAAATTAAGAGCATGTTCAGGTTATGAAAAAAAGTGCAGTTATCCCATGAGGATTTTATTCTACATTGTGAGAAGATGCATAACTAGATTCTTGCTATGCCTGACTGAACTTTTGAAACTTTCCAATTTAGATTTGATTACCTGATGATTAACAAAATTTCAAATCTCAGTTCTGATCTTCCCCCATATTTTATAAGTCAGAACAATTTCCAGGACTGTAGAAGAACCTCAGCTCTTCCTAAGAAGCAGCAATCACTCAAGAGGAGCAGAAAAGTGACACTATTCACACCCCACACTGGGGTCATAATCATCCTCATTCATAACCTCTTTTTACTCTGCAAATGGACTGCTTGGAGCTCTGAAATATGCTTTTAGTATCGTTCTGCTGCTGGATGCTCTGCCTTGTGGCCCCGGAGGTGCTCAGGAGATACAGGTCTTCCCTCAACTTTTTTATTTCCACTATGTATGACCACCTGGTAACAAAATCCATACCTAAGAGGAAAGCAGCTGTGGCTCCACATTCAGATTAACCATAGACTTCAGAGAACGAGATCACTGCTCTAAGTAGTGGCCTTCAGGGCACCCTTATGTTTCCCACATCAGGAAAGTGATAAACTAACCCAACAGCAGACAGCTGAAAAAAAATTAAATAAAAACCAGCCTAAGATAACTTATGACACCAACCACTACACAACCCTCATTAAATTCACACAGTCAAGGCTGGCTAGGGAGCACCAAAGGATTTAATGTACAGGAAAGGACATATCCCAATCCATAAATACATAAGATAAATGAAAAAAAAAAAAAAAAGACAGTCTGGTTGGTTAAGGCAGGATGAGCAGAGTGCTGGGGAAAAGATGGTAAGAAAGAAACCAAATGAGTTTTCAGCAGAATCTGAAAAGGAAAACAGTAGCTAGGCAGGGAGCAGACAGGAGAAATACTGAGAGATAATGATTAACATCAGTATGAAAGCCTCAAGGGAGCAAAAAATGCACATAGGTGAAGTTTACCTGATTTTTGGTCCTCACTGTATAAATCACGGAAACCAACATCAATTTGACAGAGAAAAACAGATTGTGCCCTAGTACTTTAGATGGACAGCAGAAAGACTGGAGGCAAATCATTGTGCTTTTTATCATCTATCCAGTGGTGTCACACTGCGAACAATGTGAGAAAAGGAGCATTTAGTACACTAGGACGAAAAAGAGAATCTGAATTTTCACCAGTAAAAGAAAGCAGTTGAAAGGCTGGATGAAATGCAAGGAGGTAAAATGGTTCACGTTTCCTTATAGTATGCAGTAAACAGAAGCAAAAACTTCCTGTCTCTTATAATCTTTTATTCTTGCAAAATGATTGAAATTATTTACAAAACATAGGTAAATCTTGCTATTTACTATGGACTTCCTTTATACAACATATATGGGAGGACAAGAGATCATTCATTCTTTCTTTAAAAGAAACACCACTTAACGCTGGCTGCTGTGAAACTGTTTTAAAATTTGTTGCCTGGTCACTGCAGAAGAGACCAATATGAAAACCTTTCAACACGGAACATGGAGCACAAGCAACAACTTTTTTTGTCATCAGCACAGGTTAAATCTAGATTACCAAGAGACACCATTATTTTAATCATATTATTATTTCCCCCCCAAAATGTTTTCAAGGCTCCTGGCAAACAATGCCAGATTTCTGGAGGTGTTCAAGGTCAGGCTGGATGAGGCTTTAAGCGACCTAGTGGGAGGTGTCTCTGTCCATGGCAGGAGTTGGAAATTATGTTGGAAGGGAGCTTAAAGATCTCCTAACTGTTCCATAATTCTATGATTCTACCTGAGCCACCTACATCCCAACAGAGACTTAAACCGTGAAGAATGGGAATGGAGCAAGACTGTGACTTTGACTTTGTGCACGGGGAAATTGATGTGGAAGAAGCATGTAACAACAGAAGAATGATATTCTCACTTCACCAACTGTCAAAGCTCTCGCTAAGGAACACACAGATGAACAGAAGCATCCAGCAAAATCTCTGAAACTTACTACATTTAGAATTGCGGTGTAACATAAGTTAAATAAAAGCCAACAAAACCACAAAAGGCAAATCCTCCTCATCACATTGCCTCTTTAAAAGACTGGTATTCATTATGTTGTACTTTCTGTGCTCAAATGCGGAACCTGAAAAAAGCTATTTAATGTGCAAAGAAAGAATAAAGGTCTAGTTTTTTCAGTTTAGAGATGCTGAATGCATCATTTGCTATTAGAGCTAATGAGGATTTCAGTTAGGTTTGGCCCCTATAGGATTTTCTGGAGTCTGCCAAAGTGAAAAAACACCAATATACATTAATGAGGAATTTCAAGGGCTTGGATAAGACATGTAGCTCAAATGCACATGGAATGGTACCAGTAAATCACATGTGAGAGTGCACGTGTAAAACACCCTTCCAAGAACATTACCTGCTTTGCACAACTTGAAACACAACTCTATGACTAGATGGGTTTTAAATTATACTTCCTGGGAACTGGTGTGTGTAAAAGATATGACTATTACCTGGGTACATACACCAAGGATACCCTTATAAAATGAGGTGTAACACAGCAGGGGCATTTGGAGGACTGTGGCTATTTTTCAATAGAATTGAGTGATCCTGTTTGCAAAGGATTGAGCCAAGGATCTGAGAGAGGAGAAAGCCAAGGATGCTGGAAAATGCAGCAGTTGGAATGTGGCCCTCTAAAGATTTTTATTTTTTTTTGAAGACATTTATTTTGCATAGTACCATGGGAAAAAATTATGTCCCATAGCTCCCTCCTTATTTTCATAGGATCAACTGGACGATTTTATTCTAGGGAGGGGAACAGAAGGAGAAGGAGGCAGCTGACGGGTTAGTAATTTACATATCTATATTTCTTTTATACTGCAGGTATGTTCCATTTGTTCTGAAAATATGTAATGATCTAAAATGGGGACAATTTAAATGAATTGGGTTCATAATATTTCATATCTTGCTGCCAGACACTTAGTCAATCAAACTAATGTTATAAAGGAACAGCCAACAGCCAATTTTGACATCCTTTAAGCAGGTCAGTTATAAGCCAATTAGCTCTACCTACTTGTCTCCAAGGTCTGAATAAAATATAGCCCATTTTGATTAGAAGCACTACTTCCACCAGCATGCACATGTCTTAAAATAGACTGCAAAAATACTTAAAACCCCATGGAATTGTTCAAGAAAGTCTCGACCCTACTGAAGTCAATTACTGTAATACAATTTCTCCCGACTTCTCACAGATTACAAGAGCTCCCAGACTCACACAGTGTCATTCCAGTTTTATTGGATAGCAGAAAAACTGAGTGCTGCATTCATCAGAGCCCTTCCATCTGCTAAATACAACTTTTCTGCAACGTAAGATAAATTGAAAGCATCAATCCTGAATTCTGCAAAATTCCTTGTGAGCTAGTTTCAACAAAAGGAAATCACTCAGAATTACATTTATATACATCACACATTCTTTCCTCCTATCTATTTTAAACACAAATTTCACTGTCAGGTCCTCCTCGAATTTGGACGGTTTGATGAGAAATGCAGTTATTAAAACTGTAAAATAAGATTCAAATTATCTCAAGAATAAATTTCACATTAACTTATTCATTAATGCTTTTAATTAGTCAATAAATGTTTTGTCTTGTTAATAATGTAATTTTTCAGAGTGGAGGAAAATACGGATGTTTCATTTCTCAAGAAGTTCCTGCTTTTAATTGCTTAAAAAGTGAGCAGGTTATCTCCCCTCTCCCTTCATAAGATATAAAGATCTTGTTTGGAAACAAAATCATGAATAGGAAGTGCTAGAGAATTCTTGTTTTAAATGTAGTTATACATATCTCTTACAAAAATATTCCTGTTATTCACTGCAGTGTATACCTATTGTAGATGGTGAAATTCAGAACTGTAGATCTGATTTAAAAAAAAAAAAAAGAAACAACAACAAACAAACAAACAAAAGGACAAAATAAACCCCCAACAAACCAACCTCAGAATCTCCAAGCAGCATGCAGAGAACATGTCTTACTTTATAGAGAAACTCAGAAACTCCAAACTCGGCAAGACCCTTGGAAATCAAAATACCTCTGAAATCTTACTCATATCGTCCTTCTATTTTAATTATAATACACTAAAAAGACTTGGCGTCCAACCTCTTTTCCAGGCAAGAGGCTCTCCCTCTGGCAGTATTTGGCTACCCAGCCCCTACTACCAGGCTTACCCAACCCTGAAAGCCATAAGGAATGGCTCGGAAATTGTACTATTTGTCTGCAGATAACCCTAACTGTTAACAAAGACAGTTCATAGCATCCTCCCCACTTAACCAAAGGGGTAACTAGAAATGGCATCTTTTAAAAGAAAAAAATATTAGGGAAAAAAAAATCTTTGGAAAGAGATTGCAATACTTGGTTTCACATATAGTATATACATGTAAGTCAGTTGTGGTATTGTATTAAATAAAATTCTGTGTATCTTGTCTAACAATCCATAACCATTCCACAGGATCTTTATTAGATGTATGCAAATGTGTGAAAAAAGAACCTTTTTCTCCTACTCCTTTAATCACTATATGATCTTCCTGCATCATGTGTGAAATCCACAAAAAAAATGTAAGTTATTGAAACTACACCAACAAGAAATCCAGCTTAGTATACTTTTTCATGTTTGCTACTGTAATCACACAGTGAGCAAAAAAATTAGGAGAAGGGAGGGTGGAGGTGGGAGGGAGGGGGAAGAAAAAAGATGTACAGTTAGTAATCCAAGGGCACAAGCAGCAGCAACTCCAGGATTCAGAACCATCTAGAAGTGCCAAAAAAACACATTTACAAAGACTTATGAAAAAACTTACAGGAAGCCAGGTGACTCCTAAACAAGTTGGCCCAATCTAAGAGGTTTCATTGACTCAAACCGGAATGAAGACAATACGAAGCAGCAAGAGCATAATATGAGGGCTGTAAAATTTACTCACTCTTAGGAATGTAAATAAGCTCTACTAGAGTAATTTAAAACAAAGATATAGCTGCTTCATACCGCGAATAAATAGAAACATAGAACCATAGAATCATAGAATGGTTAGAGTTGGAAGGGACCTTAAAGATCATCAAGTTCCAACCCCCCTGCCATGGGCAGGGACACCTCTCACTAGAGCACGTTGCTCAAAGCCCCATCCAGCCTGGCCTTAAACACTTCCAGGGATGGGGCAGCCACAACTTCCCTGGGCAACCTGTTCCAGTGCCTCACTACCCTCACAGTAAAGAACTTCTTCCTAATATCTAATCTAAATCTCCCCTCTTCCAATTTAAAACCATTACCCCTCGTCCTGTCACTAGACTTCCTGACAAAGAGTCCCTCCACAGCTCTCCTGTAGGCTCCCTTCAGATACTGGAAGGCTGCTATCAGGTCTCCCCGGAGCCTTCTCCAGGCTGAACAGTCCCAGCTCTCTCAGCCTATCCTCATAGGAGAGGTGCTCCATCCCTCTGATCATCTTGGTGGCCCTGCGCTGGACCTGTTCCAACAGTTCNATGTCTCCAACAAAGATGTTAAATTGTACTGGTCCCAGTACTGACCTTTGCGGGACACCACTCATCACTGGCTGCCACGTGGACATTGACCCATTAACCACAACTCTTTGACTGCGGCCATCAAGCCAGTTCCTTATCCACCGAGTGGTCCATTCATCGAACCCATGACTCTCCAATTTGGACACTAGGAGGTCATGTGGGACAGTGTCAAACGCTTTGCTTAAGTCCAGGTAGATGACGTCTGTTGCTCTGCCTTTGTCCATCAAGTTCGTTGCAGTATTGTAAAAGGCCATCAAGTTTGTCAGGCATGATTTGCCCTTGGTGAAGCCATGTTGGCTGTCTCCAACCATCTCCTTATTTTCCATGTGCCTTAGCAGAGATTCCAGGAGGATCTGCTCCATGATCTTGCCAGACACAGAGTTGAGACTGACCGGCCTATAGTTTCCTGGGTCCTCTTTTTTCCCTTTTTTGAATATTGGTGTTATGTTCCCCTTTTTCCAATCCAATCCAGAAATACTGAAACCTCTTATCAAGAAAACAAGACTACAACTTCCTTGATTTAATGGTTAATTATACTGCAGCTAATTATTAAAACTCCTGATAACTGATGCAGCAGTAGCAACTGTATCTGCCTTCTGAAAATGCAAATGTGCCATAAACATTTTCTGTAATCTACTACTTTTTCAATTTTCAGATGATTGCCTGTCCTCCGTCCATTACCCTCCTGCGCTTCCACTGAGCTTTAATTAGATTTGCTGATTAAACATCATAAGCAATATAAAAGAAAGGGTCATTGTTTTAAATATGTAGGAAACCACATTTAACTTATTCCACAAAACATAGTATTAAATTGAGTTACGTATTTTTAACAAGAAAAGTTCTGACCATTTCAAAGTCTAAATTACTTAAGTCTGGAAAAATCTGAGCTATTCTTGAAAATGAACCAAGGGAGCAAAGGGGATGTAGACTACAGAAGAGCATAGATGTAATTTGCAGTCAAAGCTGCATGTCCTGTAACAGGGACATAATGTCTGGAAGTTGTTTGCACAATCATTATTTCCATCCCAGAAACACTTGCTTCAGAAACTTAACCCGCTTGTCTAACCCTGCACTTTCGGTCTCTAGCACTTACTAACCTTGAGGATAAAACCAAAAATCACTTGTGAGATTATCTGTCTAGATACAAAGGTATACATATTCTAACTCCTCTCTTGCACTACGGAAACATAAGAAATGTCCACAGTATTTTTTTCTTGGTCTACAGAATTTTTTGACATCCCACCAAATGCTTTTTTGTTAGGGTGAGAGCAAGGGAGCTCTGGAGTTTGATGCTTAATACAAGTGTCTTTTATTCCCCAAAAGGTTATTTGTTAAAGAGAAGTAGCTGCTACCTAAATATTTATACCTTTTTTTTTTTTCACTGAAGATTCTTTCACAAACCACTGTTTAGCTTTTCTTAGCAATAGCTGTCATAGCAACGTTTCATTAGCTAATCAACTTTTCCTCTACTCACACACACTCAACAAACATTGCAAGTGCTGGTGACTGGGCTAATACAGAAAAAAACCCAGAGATAGAGTAGAAATGAAAATATTTTACACAAAAGTAAACTGACGTGCTTAGAGAATGACAGAGCATTTAAAATTTATCACTTCAAATTAGACACTAAGTTCCCCTTCTGACTAAGAGTTATGTAAATGTTGAAGTGAACGGCACTAATCGGTGTAAAATCATCCACCCTTAGCTTGTGCAGAACTAAGGTTGTGCTCCCTAGTTATACAATTACATAAATTACTTGCTTTTTAGCAGTCCTCAAGTCACTTATTCAAGTATCTCAATGTAGCTACAGGCACATAAATTTGAAAGTGTCATAATAGATTACCTAAGGCCAGACAGTGAATCAATGTCTAAGCCAGAAGAGGAAAGAGGGAATCCCAAGTAGCTGCTGAAAGACAAGGTGACACCGCTCAACTTGCAAAAAGAATTATTCCTTTTGCAAGCTATCCAACTATAAATCAATTCTGCTCCCCAAACTGCGATTCTCTCCTTGAAATAGTCTTAAACACACTGTGTGTTCCTTTACCTTTATTCTTACAGAGGGATTAAAAGCACAAAACCCCAAACCTAAAGCTGAAAACCTTCTCTACCAGGACTAAATCACTAATTGCTTGCACTCTTCTTGTAGTGGTCCTAATTACATTGTAAATAAGACCCCGCACAGTATCAGCTGAATTACTTAAACCATTCAATTAACCTGAGAAATGCTTATGAGTAAAATTTTACGGGAAACTAACGAAGTCATTTTGTAATTAGTGCAGAAAGTTCAAGTCGCACCAAAATTACCCCCCATGTGGAAATTTTCACATTTAGAATAAATTGTATGCAAGAATTCTTGGGTGTCAAGGTGAAGGCAGAACATGAACTGCTTTTCAAAGAGCAGAACTGCAGAGGAGCTGTTTTTAAGGGCTCGGTCCCTCTTTCCCCAGCACTGCAACAATTATTCCCCCAGCAGGCATCAATGGGGTGAGGAAACTAGAGAGCTAGGAACTAGATGGCAGAGAATCCAACAGCTTCAAGGACCCTAAAATCTACATTCACATCATGGTGAAAAATTTGTCAAAGCCTCAAGTGGTTTCCACATGCTTCAGTTTCAACAAACCTTCATTTTTAAATAGAGACAGAGGCTTTCAGAAATTTTTTCAGCCAGTTTAACAGTAGCTGCTTCTTGCTTTTTAGGTAGAATACAAAGTCACTTTAAGAAGAGCTGTGGCTCTTCATCATCAGCCAGTGCCATGTGAAGTGGTGACACCTGGTCGCTGTGAACTTCCTCGAGAACTTGGTGACTATTGCTTTTGGGGGATGAGGGGCAGGAAAAAAAAGAATAAATTATTTCCCGTTTCTGAATATCCCAGGTATTTCTTGTTTCCTTTGCATCCGAAATGTCTCCTTCTCAAGTCACAGCCGTGACTCCACCTTCTGGCACCTGTGATTCCTGAAAGCTTCTGCCCACTACCAGGAAATATTTCTGGATGTGGAAATAAATAAGACTTACACAAGATGCCAAAGGACTGTTTTTGGCATTCAAAGAACATCTCAAAGTAAGTGGAACAACAGTGATTTTTACATAATGCTGAAACATCATTTCTTTTTTGTGTGTTACATTATGTATTTTCATCAGGATCTGATAATAGCGAGAGATCGGTAAGCAAACTAAATACCAAGTCTTTAAAGAATTCACTAGACTTTCTATACGTCCCAGGAGAGAGGTGGAAAATAATGCTTCACCTTCTAGAAAACTTAATGTAGTCTGTAAAGCAGGACATTTGAGGTACAGTCTCTGCATTACAAAACAGCACATTTGCACATGAGGCACCACCACCAAGACAGCAAGTAGCCTCAAGGTTAAACAACCCGCTGGTGCTCGGAGTTTGAAGCAACGGGTGTGAATTACAGCTGGAGATAAGCCCTGCTTCCCCAGATGTGAACCCACGACCCTCTCAAACACACCAAAATAAATCAATTACTGACGAATACTAACATCTCTGCAATTCCTAACCTTCAGCAAACTCCACAACAGGTAAAAATTCACCTCATGAAACCACGGACGAGAAAACAACTACTAAGTTTTCTTGGAAGTTGTGTCCCTTCCCACCTCTGGAAAGTGGAGGCAGGCTAATTAAAATCAGAGTTCAATGTTAATCAGTGCCTAACCAGTAGCAAAGAGAACATCATCCTTTTTCGGGTGGGAATAAAAATCTTGAAACTCTAAGGTGGCAGAAATGTGAATGCACACCAGAAGCATCAGTGTGACTTACACTCAAAGAGCTCAGAAAGAAGTTAAAGTTGTATTAAATTAGGGATCAGATCATACAGGAGGTAAACCAATGTAATTGCATGGACTTTGGTGGAGGTCCACCTCAGCTCTTCATTGCTTACCCATAATCTGGTGCCAGCTGTGACACTGAACCACAGGAGTGCCCTTTCTACTTCTTCAGTAAATCCATATGAGCCTTAGAGGATACTAGTACGATACCTTAAAGGAAAGAACAGGCACACTCAGACTCTCTACAAGTGACCAGCCTGGGCACTGTAACTGAGCTTTTTATTGAAGCACAACGGCATCATCAATACCAGAAAAACATGTGTATTGTGTTCCAGAATCCATACCAGCAGCCTGAGATCCACATGCACACTGAACTTAGCCATTTTAAGTGGGTTAATTTCCAATTTAAAGCAGTGCCAAACAAAATGGATGGCTCGTTTTTGAACACTCTTCCCCTGAAGAGGTTTGTCAGCTTTGGACTGTATATCATGCCCTTGGAACACGCTGGGGCTCCCACCGATGTAAGCTGCATGTGTAGACTGAAGGCAACTCATGGTCCTGGGAGATAAAACTGCTTGCTCTTTCATACCCTGCAGCATACAGTTTGAAAAAGCAATCTGCTTTCCTCACTGGAATTCAAAACTTCAGTGTCCTTAACAAGTTGGATATTTCAATCACATTTTGCTCCTAATCTTTACTTACGTCCTGTATTATCAGAAGTCCTATTTAAATGATTGTACTTTGATAACAGCCGAGCTTCCTGACCTCAGTGTCACATAGTAAAGTCATTACAGAGCTGAAAGCTCCATGACATTTAGCAGGCAGTTCAGAAAGCCCAGGGGAAACTGAGGTTTGGGTGCTGACACCGGCCCACCGCTCTCCAGGAGAACAAAAACGCAGACAGAGCTAGGTCGTAAGGTAAACCAGAACATATGCAGCATCTGTAAGCAATTCCTTAAAAAAAAAAATAGAGAGAAAAGAGAGCTCATCATTGCCAATAGCGTGATGTAGTTGCCAACAGAGGACTGTGCTGGATGCAACCATCCAACTGACTCAGCAGGAGCACACCCACAAGCCTGACGATATGAGACATGGACAGGAAAGAAGAGGAGGTATGAATACATACCCTGTCACCCTGTTAATTCCACAACAGATAGCTGCGGAAATCCAAGGCTCAATTTGGTAATAATATAAAGACTACCTCCTATATACTAGACAAAAACCTAAGGAAGCGGCTTTGTGCAGTCTCGGGAGATTACAGCATTTAAATGTGGTACATTTAGCTTTACAACTAAAAGTCAGAACAGGTCATGCCCATAGAGCCCAGTTTTCAGAAAACAGGTATTCAGCACTTTCAGTAAATGAGGCACAGTTCAAAGTATCAGATCCCAGCAATCAGCAGTCGTGTCAGGAAATCCTGGCCTATATATTCTTCTAGGCAACTACGGGTCTCTGTTCCAGCACAATTCAGTATCTGGTGCCTTTACCATCCAGCAAAAGGAGCCTTCAAAATCTCAAATTAAGTCTCAAATGGTTTTGAAACTGGGGAGAAAAACTTGAGTGACTGGGGGTGGTGGTTTTTTTTTTTTGAAGTGTAATGACTACAATTGCAATTTATCCTCTACATTTCCTATTCAAATCCACAGTCAGTCATATGATGAGCTTCTATCAGGTAGGTTTCAACCTACACTTATCTTAAGTACCAGACACCTCCAAACAGCAATACGATTTCACAAACAGCAAGAATCCAGATAAATTTACATTAACTCCAGATAAATTCCCTTTATAAACCAAACACCAGCGCTTGTGGGATTTCTTCATCACCATTGCCAGAATGTCCTGTAACGTGCACCCTGACTCCGGCTGTGCAAGCTAAATTTGCTGTGATTAGTAGGGCTGAAAGAAAAACGACTGCGCTAATATTCAAGCTGTTTGAAGAGAGGTTTACTGCCCCCAAAAGAATCATTTAATTATAACACACCATTTTCTTTAGATCTACATATAAAAGAGTTAATTTGCCTAAGCACGCACCAATGGGGCTAATGGATAAAGGTTTTTATTAGGGATGTGCCAAACGGTTCAATAGTTATTTGAATACTGCAGAGACCTCTCAAACATGTAGCTTTGGTGTGCAATAATTCTGTTCAATTAATGGGTTTATTTCCTTCACAGATATTCTTTTAGAAGCGCTCCATCATCCGTGCAGTGCTGCTCAGAGACATGTTGTAAATACTTTCTCTTTACTGGTAAGTTCTGAGGACACGATGCTGTTCTTTCACACTGCTGTGCTCGATACAAGAAGAAAACTGCAGAGAAATACGTGAAAAATGTTGTACCAAATTCTCCTTGGACCCAAGGTAATTGGGGATAATCATTTTGGTGCAAGCAATGGAATCACATCAGCTTTAAAACAACCTCTATCCCTCTCCTCTCCAGTTCAGCTTGAAGATCTACATGACAGAAGGTGGGACATGCCAAATCCCTTCCAGCATTAGTTACCAGAGACAGCCATTAAAATATAACTCTAAATCTCCTTGGATAAATGCAACTCCGGTATCCGTGCACAATTGCTGAAACTGCATACCTCCACATATCTATTAATTTGAAATTTTAATAGCTGACAGTAATCAAAAAACCAAAAAAAAAAAAAAAGCAGTAAAGACCCTTGACCTCCACCACAAGGGTTTCTGCCAAGAGGCATCACGTCTGATGCAGCTGATAGAAGCACATAAATAGAACCAGCAGAACTACATTTTCATACATTACAGTTCTCCTGATTTGTGAGCTAGGTCTGAGACCCCGGTTTTTGCACAGCTGTGTTCAAGCTGGGATCAGGGTTTTGTTTTTTATGGTGTAACATCTCAAAAGTAGAAAACAAGCGCGATGAAGATATTGCCATTACCACAGACCAGGATACAACCAATTCAGAGAAGAAATTTCTCCAATTAATAAGAATATTTGAGGTTTGCATAATTTTTTTCATTATCAGTACCCCAGCACACCTTGCTGCACTGACAAAGTAATGATATCCCTAGCAAAATTCCTATCTGAAGGAACACCGCAGAATTCAAGGGACCTGCCATGGGGACACCTGAATAACGGCAAAGTCAGGATAGGAAGCTAATCTCTTCCCAGGGCCCCTGAATACTTAAAAGGGTGCAAGGGGAAAACGGGGCAGAGTGTTTAATAGGATACAAATGCATAAAGCATGTAGGATATTTGCATTTAAATTAATCAGACTTTGCAATCAAATTTCAGCGGTCATCTTTTCTAACCTTTGTACTCCTTTTCCCCCTCAAGTTTCTGGGTAGATTTCTGTTACCTCTTTAATATTACTCATCTGTCTTCCAATTAAATTCTTCAGTGTAATCTAGAAGAAATTAGTCAAGTCCAACCTGATAAAAGATGCAAAGATTTGTCTTGGGGGGCATATTTTTCCATAAACATCGTCTGAATTTCTCATTTGAAGGCTGATCCAGAAATCCTTGGGTTAACTAGAAACTGAACCAGATCCTTCTCCTGGCAGTTTCATTTCTAATGTAGCTCTCCCAGCCTGACCAGCTTCTTTAAATATGCTTCTTAATCATAAGGCACCTCTTAAAACAAAGGAATCTTTTCAAACACCAATCAAATCGCAAAAGACGGCTCTCATAAATCCACTTAGTCTCTTAAAATGCAGAAGCTTACACAAACAAAGGGAAAAGAAAACAGCAGAGAGTCAACCACAGATGGAGAGGAAAAAAACAAAACAGCTATTCAGCAATTTCCATGATTACTTTAGTGGTCTCATGGCTCATGCGCTTTAGCAAGCCAAAAGTAAGCAAAACTGCAGAAGTGAATACCCAACTGCATAAATTCCAAGTTTATAAGCAAATAAGCATATTTTGATCTCATTTGTAAATTAGCTCTGTTCAACAGTCCTTAAGAGGACTTCTGGAGAATTTTATTCAATTATTTGCATACTTTCAAGCCAGCATGATTACACCATGATTTAAGACCTCCCAGGGACTTTCCAACGGTGATGAGCCAGAGGACAGAATTCTCTACTGCTATCGAAAATCCTGCCTTTGTCTTAGTCCTGACTCCTTCTCGGAAGTGTAGAGGAACTGGAGAAAAACTGCTTCTAATCATAAACAAAAGCCTCTGATATGGAAACAACCGCCCACTCCCTTCATGCCCCTGGCAGCAAAGCAAGCGTACTGTGTCTATGTTCAGAGATCTTTGGAGATCTCCTCCAAAGCCGTTATCTCCCCTTAGCTGCTCCCTTTTCTTGTTTCCAGACCTCAGTTTTCTTTTTTTTTTTTTTTTTAATCTTTTTTCTTTGCTTTTTAATTAGACAGGCTTCCCAGTAAGTTAACGCAGCACCAAACTCCTAAGCTACATGAAAAGACTTGCTGTGAAGCACCCATTGCCCTCAACTGCCCAGCAAAGAAAAGGAGGAGCTGTCAAATAAATGTCACCAAGATACATCTCTCCCAGGAGCAAGAAATACTGGAGAGCAATATGATATATCACACCTACTGCATTAGCTGGCAATTTCATGAGAGTTTTCCCTCGAGTGGGATCCCTGAACATTCCTGTATGTTTTTCAGTTTAATTCCTGAACCTCTCAAATTGTTAAAGAAACATCTGGCACTTACCCATTTCATTCCAATTATCTGTATATGTAAAGAAATGTATAATACATGGCATACCCAAGAATTCAAAACGTCTTTCTTCGCCAAACCCAGACAAGCTATAGCAAGGTACAGCAAAGAACAGTGCGCACGTTAAAAGACATCACTGAAGCAAAAACTGTTCTCTGAATACTCTCCTTTGTGATGCCCACTTTGCTTCTGAACCCTCTTCCTTTAGTCCTTCTTTTCCTTTGAGCTGATCTCTTTGTGCAATTCCACTAAAAGGGTTGGAAAAAAAACCTGTAACCTTTATCCAGATGGTTTATTTGAATGGTAGAAAGCAGCAAGTTTGTACAACAACTAGACCTTATCAGATGGTCTTAAGGTCAACATTTTCAAAAACATGTAAATGTCTGTCTCCCATTGGAAAAAAAAAAATAGTCCGGTAACTAAACATTTATGCAAAGCTGTCTCTAGGCATTAGGTATTAAACTGCTTTGCCTGTGTTACATTACAAAGATATATTAAACCTTTACGTAAAACCATTTTTCTTATTCAAGGGGAGCTTAGTTAAGTTATACTACTTGAGAATTATCTACTATGAGTGAAGTTACCTTTGTAATGATTTTCCTTAGCCTTTAACAAACGGAGTGAAAAACAAGTATTTGAAATGCTGCATGTGGCATTCCTCAGGGGTCAGTACTGGGAGGGAACTCTTCATTTGCATGAGGCTCTGTGATGGCATTTATCCCTCTGAGGTGCATTGGCAGTATGTTCTATATGATATTGTGGAGCAAAATTGTAATATTCTTTAACAATTAACAACATAAAGGAGACAGTGCACATGCCTCTAGCTGGATGAAGTCAGTTTCTCCATTCTGGTGTTTTGGGTTGGTTTGTTTGAACCCTCCCATTATTCCTCACTTCTCCATCACTGAATGCTGAGGTGTTCATCTCTTGCTACTAGCACAATAACAAAAAGTAGTAAGGACAGAAATCATGATAACAAAAGACCATAAACATTACAAAATTTACATAGTGACATTTTTACAGTGGCCACATGATCACCTAATCACATCTCCAGAGCTTCCAGAGGTTAGACCAGTAAGGTTCTTTGTTTTCTATGGCTACCCGGACTAGAAAAGGTCCACCTTGCTCTTTCTCTGGCAATTGAACTAATCAACCTGAGATAGAGGAAAAAATACACAAGTTCCTGAGACTGAAAGTAATCATCGGTGTTTGATACTTCTGAAATTGTTTTCCTAAATTATGTGATGAGAAGACATAGATATGGCTTTGTCCTGTTTACCCTTCCTAGCAAGGATCTCTTACTTACCAAACAATAAGGGCATCATACTTAAACAGAGCGACTCTTTCAGCAGCTGGAATTGAATACCATTGAATACATTGACCTTTACAAAGATTTAAAAATAACCTTGAATGTTGTCTTGCATTAGCTTTCATTATTATTCAATTGCATCTGATGAGCTGGCAGTAATTTCCACTTCTGGATGCTATTGTTTCTTGCGGAACAAACACCTTCTCATATCTACAGGGCAAGTTATATATGGAAAAGTGTACAAAAAGCTCACTGCTAAAATTCAGATAAAACCCAGTAGTACAGTGGATGTCTAAGGCATCGGGCAGACCAGCATCTCATTTACCCACCCTCAATACAAAATTTATACAAATTTCTGATAATTTTCCCTATTTTTTCTCAGGTGACCCAATAATTTTAAAAGTATTTCTTTAATCAGAGATGGAATTTGTACATACATGGCAGAATTCAGCTATGTGCATCTGGAAAAAAAAACAACCCAACAGCTGACAATTATTATAACTCAAAATCTTTCATGGATTATCATTTTCAGAGAGAGCTACAAAACAGGTTGCTCTTTGTAAAAATTTGTATGAGTAATATCTGTTTTCTCACCTTCTACTCGACTTGAATTTGCACCACAGTTTGTCAAAATAAATTTACTCCACAAATGAGCGAAATATACTGCCCTAATCTGCTTGTTAGCTACTTAAATACCTTCAAAGGTCAAGGACCAAGCAAGCTGACTATTTTATAAAACACATCACAATGTAAAGAGTATCCACTATTCTCATTCCATCCATATTCACCATGATTTATAAAATATAATGTGTCCCAAAATCATTGTAACTGCCCTCCAACAGTAATTCCCACCCAGATATCCCACCTCTCACCACAGGTTTTCAAATACGTGGAAGGTGACAAAGCCTGGCCCAAAGAAAGCCTCAAAGAAAGTCTGTGAAGTCATTCATGGTCACATTTGAAATCCTTAATTAAAGGTGTGATAAAGAGATACCTAAAAAAACCCCAAACCTACCAACAAAAAACTACAAAAATGCTGCCTTTTCCATACCTTGTTTCTTGTTTGTAACTTTTAATTAAAAGGCAGAATACACTAATTTTTCTTGATCTGATAAATCTGATAACATATGTTGCAAGGATGAGAGAAGAGAAGCAACGATGGTTTCAAAGTCAAATTTACTTCCCTGGTGTAAACAAAGTAAAGTAAATACAAGTAAATAGATTCTCTTCTACCAACAAACAGTCTGATCCTATGTTCTGAGTTCAGTAAGACTCTTGCAAACAGCTTTAATGGTCTGCACGAGGACTTTAGCAGATCCTTCAGGTACTGATAATTCTTTAATCAGCAGAGGTATTTTCTGGATTACACACATTCTCAAAGAGGAGAGCTTCAAATATAAGTAAACACTCATTTTTATAAACTGCTCGGTATTAATAATTCATTACAGTGCCATCAGTGATCTAATAATTCTTTTCTAACTCCTACCGTGGGGACGTGAAGCTAGTAATAAAAACTTTCTCTGTGCCAACAGTACTTGGGAAAATAATTATTCTTCTCTTACATCTCCTTTCTGGATAGAACCCAGGTATTTTCTCAGTATTCCACATGGGGAGATATCTACATGCTTTTGCTTATATCTGTCCTGGAAGAGAACACACAACAGCCATGTAGAAGGCCACCTGAGGAAGTTTCTTGTCCTATACCTGAATAATGATCACACTGGAGTGTAAAGATCCTGGAATCAGGGAACTGTCCGAGTTGGAAGGGACCTCTAGAGATCATCCAGTCCAACTCCCCTGCTAAAGCAGAGTTGCCCAGAGCACATCATTCAGGGCTGCATCCAGGCAGGTCTTGAAGGGGACTCCATAGCCTCTCTGGAGGTTGCAAGCCACAAACCCTCCCAGCAACAGATGCTCTGTTCTTTGCAGCTAGAAAATAAATTGGGGGGAAAATGCTTCATTTGAGTATGAACTCTTTATACTGATGCAAGTTGCACTGGAGAGCCATCTTCACCCCACCAGTCTTAGTATTATGTCAAACACTCCCGGAGACATATACATTTCTCCCATGCTTCTCAAATAGCACAATCAAGACTAGTAGCAATTAGCAGCAAAGCAAACATGTCATTTATCATTATTTAATCACTTTGCCAGGTAAAATTCAGGCTCACATTATCCAAAAGACAATATACCACATTTTGCCCAACACCACCATTTTTAGGTTTTGTCAATAACTCAAGCCTGTCCAATTCCAAGCTGTACTATTTGTTTATTCTGCAAACATAGTATTACTGCTTTCTTAAGTAGGTGTTTACGCTTCATTTAAGTTTAATTTAAAGAGTTTTTAAAAATATTTCCCAGGTCTTAGTTTACTAGCGTACAGAATAATATTCCAGGTGAATATATAGAAGCTTGTTTCTAAGGTCACTTGCAATTCTACCGAGGTTTTAAAAAATTATATTGTACCTAACAGTGTCTGTGTTAGGAATGGTTAAATACGGTTCTATGTGACAACAAAAGCAATTTAAGGTTACAGGTCTTGGAAATTACTTTATATTAAGTGGTGTTGCATACACATGTATCAACTCTGTTTTGATAAGGCACGGGAAGCATGGAAATACAGGTGGATGCCTTCCCTTGCATCTGCCACTATATTTTCCTCACTTTCTATGCAGCATCTCCAAAACATGTGCGTGAGGCTCGATTCACAAAGCTTTGTTTTGACAGAGCCAACATACAAAGCAGCGTAATGCTAGAAAACTCATCTAGATTGTGCTTCATCTGAGACTTCAGCTCATCTATATGCTAATTTGAACTGGATGCAACTCAGATCCTTCTGAAATCTGTGCTCCTAATATCCTTTTAACATATAATTTAATGTTATGATGTGAGGACAGGTAGTAAAAGTGAGTGCATGGTGGTGTTGTGTAAATGTGTCGATTGCTTCTTTCAGGGATAGCGCATCAAGCGTTGGCTCTTCGGTTGAAAGGTCAAGCAAGGTCCGTCAGTCTGTTCTGGCTCATTGTGTAACTCAACCACATAGGCATCACTGAAGAGCATTAAATAACACTTCACAGATGCTAATAGAGAATAATAAATGACATGGTACAAAGTTATAAGGAAGCGTCTATTTTTATATCGGCAACTGAACCACTTATCACTGGAATGCCATTATTTGCATGTGAGACTTATTCTAGCACTTGTTATAACTGTAGACTTCCAGATTCCAGTGGCACATCAAAAGAATAAAAAAAAAAAAAA
>VXBW01006010.1:42546-128050 GCA_013400375.1 Thinocorus orbignyianus
AAAAAAAAAAAAAAAAAAAAAAGACACATTTGTGAACTGAACTCTATTATAATCAGAAATTAGTCTAGAACCAGGAAATACTTTACTCCACATGGTGGAAAAAAAAAAATCATTTCAAATTTACTTCATGACAGACAGCCAGACAATTGATACAATGATGGCCTTCAGGGCTTAATTTTTTTAGATTATATTTTCTTTGCAGAGATAATCTACTCTGGCTAATTCTTGTGGAATTAAATTTTGTTTTTAAATTATTTTTGTGCTTTAAAGGCATAAATATTTACACAAGAACATTTATCGTGAAGTTCAGATTGGATTTTACCCGAAACACCTTTTTAGTTAAAATTTCCTAAAAATAATCCAAAAGCTTTATTGTTTTTCAAAAAACCTGTACTCCTCATGATAACAAATGGCAACTTGAAAAGTACTAAGGAATGAATCTGCATCCACATGTGTTTACAATAACATAAAGAATTTTACAACAACAATCAAAAGTCCCAGCTCACCAATACAAAAAACTTGACTTATTTAATGGAAATTCTCAAAGTCAAATTTGACCAACAAGTTGGTCAGAACCAACTCAGTGTCATTATAGGATACTTTATTAAAATTCCTGAGCAGAGAATAGCCTTAACCAGCAGGAAACAACAACAAAAAAAGATTTTAAATCATCAATATTCATACATCTCTTACCTTGAGGATAGCATCCTCTAACGAAACGCAAGGAGGCCACAAACAGCTACCCAGTACACCTGCTTCCCTTCTAGACAATCTTTTTAATAATCTTTAATTCCTTTGATCTGTTAACTCCCAGCACAGACCTTAAAGGAGAATGTAAGTTTCATAACTTGGTTGACACTGGGGCTAGAATTGTCCCAACTAGTAGGTCAGGAACCATCTCTTGGCCATACTGAAGTGTGCCCACTTTCTCCACGAAAAGTAGAGTGATGCCCACAGCACACTGAAGGATCAAAGCCCTTTCTTGCACACAACCTCAAATAACCCGTAGTAAAACCGAAACTGTAGAAACTCTCAGCTGCGATCTCCATTGCTCGGGGCCAGTGCTGATGGGTACCATAACACAGCGATTAATAAATACCTGTTTAGCCAACATCAGGGCATCTGCATTTACACCCCCAGTGCTAGACAGATATTCATGCAGAGAACTTAAATTGATGCTAATTGCAAATCAGGAGTTCATGCATGTCTGAGGAAAAAAAAAGAAGTTTTCAATTTCTTTAAAACCTTGCATGGATTTCTGTATCTGGTTTGAAGTGAGTTAGTCTCTTGGTTGTTTAAATCCTAAAAGGGTGATGGAAAACATTTCAACAAAACTCTTCAAAAGCACAGAAAGTTACTACACAAGTCAGAAGGCCAGGACATAATACCTGCAGTAGTGACAAGGTGTAATCATGATGATCTTTATTGCTATTTCACTCATTACCTCTTTCTGTCAAAATATGGTTTAAGGCACATTTTGGTTGCTTTGCAGAACCAGACTGATACAGTTAGAATGTTCCTAAGAGGATCAATCAAATCCACTCATCCCTAATAACTAGCTACTGCAACTGCTAATATTAACATGCAAGTCTTCTCATCAAAGCAAAAATATCAAAAGAATATTCAGGCTCAAGTATGACAATGATTTAAAAGGTTGATGGGAAAAAGTCAACCTGTTCTTCCACCATGAGAGGATAGTCCCACAGGCTAAACAAAGTAAATGCTATTTTTTTTTAGTTGAGGATAAAAATTAGCAGGCCTCAAATATGCTAATCAGGTAGGAAGCTGTACTAGATTGGAATCAGCATAGTTCAGTTTGAGCCTGAAGCTGGCTACTGGTACCACCAGGTTAAATCACTGTTTCAAAATACAGCACACATGAGAACTACCCATAAGGAATTTCAATGTATATGGCAATTAGTCAAAAAAGTCTGAACACCAAAACAGAGACATTGACTAATTGCCAATACATAAAATACAGCTGTTGCTGGCTAATGAGCACTAAATAATCAATTTAAATACTTGGCAATACCTGTTGGCAGAAAAAGAAAATTAAAGAGTTTTCACGTACTAGTTACTTCCTTCTCCTGGCAATTTCTCTGAGCTTTACTTTGTGAGTGTGAATCTGAAAGATAAATTCTTGAAAATATCCATGAAGGTTAAAATCCATGTCCTACTATAAACAAAAAGACAGTCAATATCAAAGACTAGGTATGTACCAAATGAATTATACATAAGGAAAGGAAAATCAAACGGTGGCTTCAATGCATGGGCCAAGCCTTCCGGCTGGTATAAACTCACACAGCTAATGTTTTTAGCACAGAGAAAAGTAGATATTCTAATAACTCTTTAAAGAAATTGTAACACAAGCATTTGTAGCCAATCCATCTAATCCAACATATTTCAAAAAAATAATTCAACTATAGCATTGCTCATGGCTTGCTTACAGCAGAATGCACCTCAGATTCGGGAATAGAGTTAAAGGAATGAGACCATTCACAAAGAGTTAAATTGGGAGAAAGAAAGATTTATTCTGGAACAGGTCCTCGCATAGATAAAAATCCTCTCAATTTGGGTAAGCCCACTACAGGATCAATTTCTCCCCTTCATATTTTTCTTTTGACAGGTCTATCCAGCTAGTAGAGGTTCAGTGAGACACTGCAGGGTTGAGTGTTGGAGGCACACTCTTTTTATGAGGTTGGCCACACTCCTGTTACGAGTGGTCATCCAGGGCAGGCAGCACTCTTCCAGGAGAGCTGACATCCCAACAAAAATACCAGCCGGGAAAGAAAGACAAGTTAACTCAGTGAAAGCAGAGACTGATTAGATACACAAAACAAAAACAATAGAACTATTTGCTCCCACATTTACTAGAGGGATACTATAGCAACTGGTGTACTCAGTAAACATCGTTAGTGTTAGAGAAACGTGAAGAGTATCAACAAAGCCAAAATAATCAAATCACTAAATAAATCCTGGGTAATGGATATAAGTTTACCAAATTAAAAGGCCACAGAAGCTGCTATCAAAAATGATATATACCCAAGGTTATAGATTAATGATCCTGTGATAGTCAAAGCAGAAGAAAGGGAAAAGAATAAGATTCCACTGTCTAAGATTCCAGACATGTTTATGAAGACGCAATAACATTTTAAGTGCAAGCACTGTGCAAAGTTAGTCAAACAAATATCTACACCTTGGAGGAAAATTCAAGAGTCAAACAGAATGCAGTAACACTAAAGCACAGCCTATAAATAGGATACTAACAAAAACTACAAGGACTTCCCATGGCAGAGAGTAATTTTTCCCTCTAAGCCCTTCTCGTATCAAAGTTAAATTCAACTCCGCATTCGAGAAGAAGATGACAGCATTTGCAAAGGCAGATGCACTGCATCTTCACAGGAGGCTTGCAGAGCGGGCAACGTGAAGCTAGTAGACACATTAAAATGAAGAATAGATCTCAGTTTCAAAGGAAAGAGAATCACTCTCAGATTTACAATAATACTGTCATATAACATCATATTTAAAGAAGACAACATAAAAGGAATCAAAATACATTTCCTGAAGTAAAATGGACTTTATTCCTTTAGCCTGGTATGTGGAAAAAATGGAAATATAAGAGGCAAATGACACGAACCTTTCACTAGCTTGGGGAAGGTGGTCCACCAGTTTTAAAAACTTTTCTCTGGCTGAGAATATTTAAGCTATGCATTTATAAAAGTAACTCTGAACACAGCTTAGAGTCCATGGAGTTTGCTTCAAACAGAATAGACACTTTTAAGCTGCCAGTGGACCATGTTGCTTATCTACACGAAGACTCACTACAAAGCCCAAGAGAGCACTGCTGTTACCTCCTACCTGAGTGCAGCTGATTAAGCATGTCCTTGACAGAAATTGTCTGTGTAAGTGACTTTTAGCTTCCAGGAACTTAGCCAAACTAAGAAGTCATCCTACAGGCAACAGGGTAGGACAAAGAAATGAGAGTTCTTTGAATTTTCTTCAAATCTAACTCTTCAAGAGAGGTTTGGTAACTCCAGGGAACAAAAACATTAAGTCAACTGATTGTACATTCCAGAACTCCTCATCTACACTGCCCTCCTCATCTTCTTTCTTCTGGAGTCACAGGCTGAGATATAACTGTACCAGAAAGATGGGAAGCATCCCCCGGTGCATGCGGTTTATCCTTTTCTTCCCCCTTTAGCAAGTGCGTTGCAAGATAGGCTGTGACATACTTTAGGAGAAACAGAGGATCAAGGACTATTATATTAAGATATGAAGTAACAACAGGGGCACAGGATCTTCTGTGACTATTGTCACAATGTCACGAGCACTGCCTGGGTCTAAATGGCTCAGATAAGAGTTATTTTCAGAGGTTTTTTATTATTATTGTGTTTTGTCCTGGATCACACCAGGAAGATGCCTATTTTAGGCATCTGATACTTAATTCAACCTGGTTGAAAGTGGTTACTTTGAATGCATTTTTCCCCCACTCAGGTTTTAATAATAAGCTATTTCCTTCACTCCATCCATGCCCAAATCTTAGGGGCATAAAGAAATGTGGTTCTCCCAATTACCTTGGTATGAATAGTGACTTTGAACAGCCCAAGACAGCAGTGAATTAAAAGACGTATTTTGACGACCACCCTGCATGTGCCCATGGGCTGAAAAGCCTTTCAGTTTGTGGAGCCTAAAAGCCAAGATACAAGAGATAAAACCAAAACCCGAACAAATTAGCAAGAAGCATGTCAAACCACTAAAGTGAACATTTCAGTTAAAAAGCTTGAGTTGATCTGATCTTGAATTTTTATTTTATCAGTTTATCCAACAGGGACATTTTAAAATACTCCTACATTGCTATTTGGCTTAGAAAACCCATTTCTTAAGTCATTGAGGCATCTGATAAATTAGATTTAATATAGGTCCAGCTTTGCTGCAAACCTATGTCAGAATGCACAAAGCTATTTGGGGAACTGAAATTTTGTAGATCTGTTTTAAGCCAAATGGCAGTCACCAAATTTCAACTATTTCAGAGGTGACCACTTTGGTCTTATTGTCACAGTTCTGCATCACACGACGCACTGCTATCATCCCTAATGCTTAATCTGTGTCCCTTTATGTCCAAGTGTTTTTTTAGTTTAATGGAACAGTTATTTTTAAAATAATGTTTAAGCTTTTTTGTCAATTTGAAAAGCCTTTTTCTTTCCCCCCTCCCCCCCATTTTTTATTTTTTTAAAATCAAACACAAAATGAAGGCAGAGGTTGGACTAGATGCAGATAAAGGACGTTCCACATAAAAACCTCACTAAAAAGAGTTTTACCTACTGTTGTGAGATTTTTAGCATTTCCTGTTAGTCTGCTCACATCACTTTCAGTTAATTTCTTTATATTTAATCTTGAGAAATTATTTGTGTGGAAGTGAATAAGCACTCCCTTGCTCTGAGGGGCTTAACGCTTTCCCTGGTATTTTCCAGTTAAAATACTGCAGAACTCATATCAAGTGCAGTGAAATCAGTTAAGTGCACTAGAAGTGGGCAGTGCACCGGTCCAGCTGTTCTCAGATAAAGCAGCGTTTGAAATCAGTTTTAAATTCTTGTTTGTCCCTGACATTGCAGAAATCAGGTTGAATTGCATTCCGAAACAGAAAAATCAAGTGATACGCAGCCTGCTTTAATTATGAACAAAGTTTGTAATGCTAAAGAACTGCAATCTGATAAGGTTATGGGCAAAAAAAAACATTGGAAAAGAAAAATGAGAAATGCAGTAATTTCTTGTTTTTGACGTAATTTATCAAATACATTAAATTAGAACAATGTTTTCTTTATCATCTCTTGGGTTTGGTGTACAGGAGTTTTATTATATTCAAATCTTCTGAGTCATACAGATTGAAGATAAATACACATAATGCAATAGTGTTAACTTATTATCTCAGTAACAAATAAGCATTTCTTTTCATTTTCCTTTTGAATCCACAATTTTTCTTCTTTAATCCAGTAAAGTAACTGAAGAAAGATGTCTGCTTTTGTAAATACCTTATTTCTCTATCCCCAATAGAGTTGTGTAATCCTGAAACAAGAGCTACTTCTTGTAAGAAACAGAATGACTAACAAATTACAATTATAATAAAACCATGCAGCACCAGAAAACATACTATGAGATGCGTTTGTTTCCTCAGTCCCCAGGGCTTTTCTCTTACAAAGGAAAAAAAAATAATTAAAAAAAAAACCTCACAAAAGCACCCTCTTTGTTTTGCTACCAAATAAAGAAGAAAAATATTGAGCTACATGTTCAGTTGCTAAAATTAACAAAGAACGCTTACCAGCTGATAACCTAAGCTATCCTTAAAAATCAAAAACCAACCAAAAAAAAAAAAAAAAGCCAAAGGGCTGGGTAGCAAATGCATGGCTCCGGAATAATGGACCGGCCACAGGGTATCCTCTGGTTTACTCTGAAAAAAGCTGAAGATCATTTTGCTCATACTGAAAGGTGTTAATGGCCACTATCGTGGAAATCTTTGCTCTCTCTCTGTTCTTTAAGACCAAGTTCAAGTTCCATTTAGCGTGCTAAGAACTCCTTTCAAGCCCAGAGGAGCACTGAAGTCTCCTTTTAGCACCGAGAGACTAAAACAACACAGCAGGCTAATTTTTTTCTCCCTTTGTTGCTCTGGATCCACGTTAAACTGCCTGTGGTACACCTTCAGACTCAATTTCTTTTTCTCCTTGCAATCACACCTCCCCTGTGCAAAGATCTTGCTCCTCATTTACGCACCTGGAATGAATTCAGGATCGGTTTCTGTTTCATGGAGGTGCTTTAGTTGCTCTCTGGTTTGCAAAGTGGCTGCAGCTGTAACATTGCTGTGAGTAACAAGAAATCAAGCCAGCAACCCTTTATTCCCTGTCTCTGCCCCTTTTCCTCTTTTTTTCAAGCTTATGTCAACTACTGCTGGCTCCTGAAACCCGCTCTGTAAGTTGTTAGAGAAACTCATACAGGCTCCCCAAATGTAAGCATCATAAAAAACCAAACCAAACAAACAAAAAAAAAAAACCACACCAAAAAAACAACCACAGCAACAAAAAAACACTAGAAAAACACTACAGGCTCAAGGGTAATTAGGGCTTGATTTACATCAAATAAACAACTTTCCTCCTGAATATGGTTTCAAGCAGAAACATAACTTACAGACCATGCAGATCACAAAAATCACCTGCCCAGATGTACCTTAGGGTCAGGAAAAAGCGAATAGTGGGAGAGAAAAAAAAAAAAAAGGAAAAAAATTGCTATCAAAGAGAGATCTAAAAAAAGATAAATAGAGAAATTAACAGAGAAGTGGACCTGAAGCCATGAGCCTGGAAACCTCCCACAGCTGCTTCCCTGAGTGTTAAGGGAGCAATAAACATAATTCTGCAAGACCCCCAGAACCGGTGAGCTCTGACTATAACCGGCTATTTCCCTGCAAAGCAATAGCTCAATCTATTCAGTAGCAGACCTTGGCACTCCTCAACCTCCCATCACCAAAGAGCTCACTAAGAATAATTCAGAAGCAGAGCTCACAGGCCTGTGAAACAGTGGAATTAGCTATTTCCACGCCCCACCCCCCCTTATTTTACAGATAATGGAAACAATGCATGACCAGACTGAAGTCAATTCAAAGGACTTGCAAACATGAGTTACATTAGCCATGTATTTAACCTCTTTCACGATAAGAAGTCTTTGTCAGACCAGGAGAGTCTCCTGCTTTTCAATCACATCATGGGCTTGATATAAACAAAGTTATAAAAAAGCCTGCTCCCTTGATTCATATTGCAGAGATAATTCTTAGCCAAGTGAATAGTTTCTCAATACAAGTGGCATTTCTGTTGCAAATTTAAAAAACAGGGCTCCTCCTGGGCAAGGCATCCTGAGTTATGTTTTAGTAACTGTGCTGAAGCAACCTGCATTCTGATTTATAAGAACAGCCATTAAAGGATATCTGCGTCTGCAGACAGAAAAAGAATATACACTCTTAACCCTTGATTTTTTTGGTCAAGATCAGGATTTTAAGAATCTCAAGGGTTTACATAATCATGTTTTCGTGGAAAATTTAGTGCTTCCTCCACCCACCTGACAATTGGAACTACAGATATGAAAGTAGCATCCTTGTTGCCACAGTGGGAAGCAAAACATGCAGCTTCCTACCTTCCCAGTGCTCAATACTCAATACCTAATTAAAGCCTTGATATTCCAGTTCCAAGTCAGTGTCTCTTAGAGCAACTGTGCAGCAAATCATTGAGAAAAAAAGTTTCTTCTTCCATATGCACAGTCTTTGCCACCGGAGGTCAGCTATCAGTATACAGATCTATTATTAATTTTAATTAATTTCTAGAAATAATATTTGTGGATATGAGTATTCAAAATTTATGAGCTGATATTTAAAACCTGTGAAGGAGTCCATTTGGCATAGATCATAAATTACACAGTACGTTTCTAACTCCTAAGTGGAAGAGCATATGACTTAGAATAGATTGTGTGAAATGCCATATATACTAATTCGAAATTCACCCTCTATTAATATTCCCTAATTATTTAAAACTTGCTGCATATGAATTTCCCTGCCAGCAAAGTCATGGAACATATGGCAAAAGTGAAAACAAAGAAGGTGATAGCAGCTCCAGAGCAAAACCTTTTGAAATTCAAATCCTTATTTGTGAAAAGAGAAAAAGAAATAAATAAATCACAGTATTTAACTGCCTTATAGATATAGGTAAGGAAAAATACAGGGAGGATACTGACTTGCACTCTCTGAGAGATGTGCAATGGCTTCAGAGCTGACACATAGGCAGTCACAATTAAAAGTACATCATTCCTGGTCTCTTTCCTAACGTCATAAAATCCTGTTTCTTCCTGCTACACGCACACAGAACACAGATCTCCAATTATTGCTAATTGGTTTTGGTTTTCCATGCATAGTTAATGCAACCTTATTTATACAGGGCAATCAACTCCCTTCAGGTATACTTTTCAGTAGTATTCATATTACACAGCGTTAATTTTAAATCTATAAAATGCATTGCAAATAACCTGGGATGACATGAGTCAGCCTATCTGATGAAAACTTAAAAAACCCCCAACTTAAAATCATGTTTCTGTAAACATTTAAACACACACTTGCTTCTTTTCCACTAAAATAATTCTATTGTGGATACTTGGGATGGTGTGGACAGATGCATCAGCTAAAACACACTAGAGAATTAAACTAGGTAGCAATAAAAGAGCAGAGATACCATGCTATGGCCTAAAACGTGCCACAGAAATAAACTATGATAAAACCACCACACACAGAAGATTTTTACTCAAAGTTGTATCTTGTACTTCCCTGAACGTTTTGCATGAACACACATCTAAGACCTTAAACTATAAATGTTTTTTTCATAAATCTGTGCTAGAGTTTACAAAGGGAGACATAACTCAAAGGTAGTGCTAAGCTTTGATTTCATTTGATTGTGATTACAGGTCTTAAGCGAGCAGTGGGAAGTCCAAAGATGATGCTGGATTTACACAGATTTTCACAGAATTTCACTTGCACCTACCCCTTACCCACTGCCTGGCAGAGTGGTTAACTGCAATCTGCACCTCCACATTTAGAAGGGACAGGGTAGCTGTTTGAATGCACTTTTGTATGGTTTTTTTTTTTTTATACAAAACCTATTGAATGCTTCTGTGCTACAAATGAGGCAAGAACCTCCCTGTGCTGTTCCCCCAAGGCACTTCAGAACAAACTGGAAAGCAGGTGAGCTGACCAAAGCATTTAGAATTCAATTCCAGCATTTAACAGCTAATATTTCCTTTGGTCACTGTTTATTCTTCTAATGTATGCTTATTGATATGCCCTCCAGAAATATTTCATTTTTCCACTCCAGAAACCTAAATCAACCGATAGCTGTATGCATCCAACAGCACAAATGAGCACAGGAGATCCAGTTGTCGGAGAGTTTCTGGTAGCAGCATTTACCCAATTAGCTGGCAACCCACCGTTTTGAAAACAATTAGAGAACATGCAATTCCCTGCCTGTATTAAACTGCTGAAATCTCTAGGAGACCACTAGGAGACTAGGCACTATCAGCCCTTCACCATAGATGGTGAAACTAAAACTTGAAGAGAGCAAACCCAGTGCTGTTAAACTCCTGAAATGTGATCTGCCTTACCTGACACAACATCCCTCCAGGTGCTTTCGGACCAGTGCTGCACGGCTCCCCAAACTAACAGCCAAAATTATTCCCTTCTCCCCCTTGAGGACTCTTGCAATGCAGAAAACTCACTGCCAAGTCAAATTACAGTAAAGCAAACCACCCCCTCCTCTCCTGTCCATCATGCAGTACTCTTGCTTCCCCAGGAAAGTCTAGCCCTTGATGGGTGCTGCTGCCCACCCTCTGGACCACCCTGTTCCCTGCACCCCAAGGACTTCACCTCCCCAAGCTGTTCTCAGGAAAAGCTCCTTCCCTCTGCCCTGCAGAAAGGACAGCCGAAACAACAGCCTGCAGGCAGCTTTCTTCGTGCCACCCGGCTTTATTTACTCTTTCCAACGTGGAACCCAGTGGCCATATTAAACTTCAGCAAAAACCAATTAGGTCCTCTGTCACACAGCATAAATCACAAGTCATGCCATATGAAGAAATGCTATGAAATCAGCAGACAGGACAAAGGCGAACTCAAAGGTAGCAGCTGCGCTGGCCACCTGAAAACATCATTTTAATTTTGTTTATGCTCAGCTATAGACTTGGCTACCTCTGGGAAGTGTCGGCTCGGTATCGAAATGTCAGTGCAGCACTCTCCACTCCCCGGTTCCTTTTGGTGTATGCTTTCCGCAGACAAGCAGGTATCTGCTCATTTAAATCACTTAATGCAAATTAACCTTGCAAGTGCAGTGGTTTATTCAGAAAAAAATACCATTGGAAAATGTAGCCCTATGCAGCCTGCAGATGGAAGGCACAATATATTTTTATTTTAATGTTCTTAAAGATCAGCCTGATGGTTCACAGAATTATCCCTTCCTCCGGTCTGTAACCCACTGACATCATACTCAGAAAATGCTTCCATCATAAAAGGCCCAACATTTATTGCTCTCTGGGAGGAATTATAACAGTTTGTCTGAAGGACAACAGTTTCTTAATTATTCCACCATTTATCATCAACATAGCACACTCCCTTTCTTGTGGTCAATAGCACTGTCAGGGAGACCCAGCTTAATTAAGTAGATATTGACGGTCTTTTTGTTTAAATTGAGGCATGTGGAAGTATTTCTCAAGTGCTGTTGATAGCATTTAGGTGATTAATATCTCTGGGTGTCTTTCAATATCCCATCATTATTTTCTCTACATGGCTTAGTCCAACAGACTTCACTGGGATGGAATGAGATGTGGACCCTGCCTTCATGGTTACTGTTCCTTTGCTCATGTTCTCATGCACACTTATCCTGTATTTCTTATGTGTGAGGGCATTTGAAAATTAAATCGTCAGAAACACAGGCCTGTGGCAACTCTAATTAGTAGAACTGATCATTCATGTTGATTGCACAGTACCAGTTGAGTAATCAGATCTCCAGGTACCAAACTGTTTCTTTATTTCTCTCCCAGGCCACCACATACACCAGTTCCACCATAAATTTTGCAAGGGCTTGCTTGCCAATCTGCCTGGGCAATGTTTTGCTGTCGTACACCCTACCCTGAACAACAAAAGGTCTGGAGTATAAGCTTCAATCATCTTCAGGTACTCTTCTGGTGTTGAATGAGGACCACAAACCAAAACACTTTTATGTTATTAGCCATCTCAAACTTACTTTACTTTAGGCCTTAGCACAGAAAGATTAATTGATGTATTTCATAAGCCCAAGCCCATGGGTTTAGCTAAAGAAAATCTAAGACAGAGGTCTCCCCTTTGCACTATTACATACCCTAAGGACTCCTGCCGCCTTCCTGCCTGAGACTATTCTGTCCTCTCTATTTTTCCTACCTTGGCTTTCAGGGATATGGTCTCTCACCTGTCATTCCGATTGCCTTTTTGCTTTTGCACCCACAAGTTCCATATAAAAACTAGAATAAATGTCCCCCGTGGAGCTCTTTCTCTCATACCAGGTATCACCTCTTGCTCTAATGGAAAACACTCTGTGGAGAGCATCACCCTGCTTCCCTGTCTTCCCTGCACCAGGGCATTGGAAGGGAATTGTCAGGCTGTCTGCTGGAGGGCAACGAGCTCAGAAAAGCTGCCTGTTGCATGTGCAGAATCACAGAGAGCCAGTGATGACAAGGTGAAAGGTTCAACGGGGACACACTTCTCTGCTGCCCCCGATAACAGCAATGCATCCAGCTTTGCTTTGTGTCCTTGGAAGTATCTGACATAGGTAGACAAGTAATGGCACAAGCTATTGCAGGCCTTAGTCTCAACAATCAAATCAATGCATCCTTAAAACCATGCGTCTCCCTCATCCACACAGAGAAAAACTAGGAACATGGTATTGTATCTGCTCAACGCTGTGTGCTGAAACCCAAGCCGCAGTGGAGTTGTTGCAGAGTTAAGTTGTCCTGACAAAAGTATCAGGAGCAAATAATTAGCCAGCTTTTATTAAGCCGTGTATTTTAGCATCATTTTCTACTCTTGCCTGGTCCTAATCAAGAGCTGGGGTGAGGGATGTCAGAGAACACTAGACTCAAGAGACCGGTTAGCATTTGAATGTGTAAAGTACACTCTTAAATTTCCCAGTTTTATGTTCAGTGGCTCAGCTCCATCTGAGGTGCAATTCTATCGACTGCAACAGTTCCTGTGGATTTACCCTGGGGATGTATTTTGCTCAGAAGGATTAACTCAGAAGGGAACTTTCCCCTGAAACAAATGAAATAAAAGAAATAGTGACACGGAAATCCTATTAGTGGTTCCTGCCTTTATTGATTAACTGGCTAAAGACAACCACTTTCTAATAATCTGTGTACTAAAACCTAAGGATTGCTTCTTTTCTAGTCCACACAGGCTCCGATCCATGGGCAAACGAGCAGCACGTTAATCACCTCCAGGAGCAAGGGCTGCTCCTAAGGGCTTTTTATTCAGCAGCTTCCAGCGGGTCAAGATCAAAAACTCCAGGTTTCTCCAGGAGGTGGTGTCTAATTCACAGGACTGAATAGAAGCTACAAGTGAGTTATGGAAGCATGGAATCTGCTCCAGCAGTTCAGAGCAATAACCTGGTAATCGACCATCCTATCTGCAGGTCCAACTGATACTGTAATTGGGAGAATCGAAACAGTTGGGTTCTCGTTAATGCATACAGTATCTCCCCCGAAGCGGCATTTAGATTACGAAGTATCATCAGTAAAAATTTGCATAGATAACTGCAACCTTTTATGAAAAAGGGCGTTCTGCATTTTCAAAATGTCACAGAACAGCCCTTTAATTTTTTTTTTTTTTAAAATAAAGGGACTAATAATGCCAGTAAGCTTTTTTCATTGTACTGAAAATCAGCCCCCAAATACTTAAAACATCTGCTTTGGTCTATTGCATTTATTTTCTGAACACATTTAGATATCAAAAAGATTTCTTACAGGTTTTCTGGAATAGAAACCAGCAAAAAACCCCACAGCAATGTTTTACAAGACTGAAAGTATAGCCATGTGCACTTAATTCTAAGTTATGCATGTTATATGCTTTAAAATATGCATTTTCAAACAGATCTTGGAACACTTTACATTGTTGATACTACTCAAAAATGAATATAAATGAAAATGTCACTATAAATAAAGGATTTTTGCCAGCCACAATTAATATTTAAAAGCTCTGTGTGGGGTTTTATTAACTTGAATAAGGACTCTTCTTTAAAACTTCATTTACATAAATTAAACCTTCCCTCGCTATTATAGATACTTTTCTTTTTTCTGCTTCAGTTGTCCGATTATAAGAAAAAAAAAGGAAAGAGAAAAAAGAAAAAAAATAAAGAAAAAAGAAAAAAGGGGGTGAGGGGCTAGAGGGCAGACAGATTTCATGCAGACGAATTCTAATAGACCTTCCAGATATATAGCATCTTGTTAAAGATTCATGCAGGCCAGAATACTAGAAGGTCAGAAAATGTCTTTGAAATTCTGCCAGAGCTCTTTCTGATAATTCATTCAGGTTTTAAAAGGGAAAATTCCTCATTAAAAAGGACCTAATGCTTATTAATTTATGCTCCTAAAGTAGAGGCTGAATATTAAGCGGTGGACTCTGTTAATCCATTTATTAAATATCAAAGACCATATGTTTTCACCCTGTGTCCTTCCTTATTGATTAATTGCCTTAGACCTATGTGGGTAAAAGCAGAAAAAGTTCCTTCAAAGGTAAGTCTCTAGAAGCTTTCTTAACCTGATGGAAATGTATCACTCTTTTGTGTACTATACATCTCAAAGAACTGCATCTCCTCTGCCTTCAGGTCCGAGTCTGTAATCTACTGGATCTGGCTGAATAAAACTTCCCTCTGCTGAAGGTGGTTTTGCAGCACTGATTTCTGGTTTCCTGGTGAACACATTAAGTATCAGCAAGGCTCCTCCATGTCCCAGAAACAAAAAATAGCTTCTCTGCTCTATGCTGCGACATAGCGAGGAACTGAGCACTTTTCCCCACTCTCAACACTATTTTCAACAGTTCAGATGGAACACGGGTTCCGGTCCACAATTTGAGCTATAGAACCTATAAATCAATTGTTTTTCACAGCTACCAAACAACCTCCGTTTTGCCCAGAATCCACAGGTTACCAAAGCAGAAAGCAACAAAAAACAACAGGAGCAAATCTGTGTTTTACTAGAGTATTTTGTAAGG
Organism: Thinocorus orbignyianus; assembly: GCA_013400375.1. Classification (NCBI taxonomy): domain Eukaryota; kingdom Metazoa; phylum Chordata; class Aves; order Ciconiiformes; family Thinocoridae; genus Thinocorus; species Thinocorus orbignyianus. The sequence goes on from VXBW01006010.1 coordinate 57,353, forward strand.
ATAAGGTTTGGTACTTGTACATCTTCCACTTCATCATACCACTCTCAAATGACAGAAGAAAGGCAGGCTCATGTCCTGCATTCACTTCACAGTAGTGCAGTAGTGTAAAAGATGACTCTTAGGGCTGCTGATTCAAGAAGAGTCAAGCCTTAACTGTGAACATTCTCTGAATTCTAGTGGCCATAGCAGTCAAACATTTATTTTCACTTCTTATTAATAATCTTCCCCCCCCTTTCCCAAAATTAAGAATGAAAACTAACAATCTCAGGTAAACTAGAAAGGTTCTATCAAGAGTGATTACTGACGTGGAGAAGCTTGACATTGGACAGCAGAATGGCCTGAAGTGATTGAACGTCTCTTTAGGAAAAAATGAAAACAAAAAAAAGCATGCAAGCAAGGAGGCAAACAGGCCACCAGGAGCAAGGTAATAAAACAGCATGGTGATACACATTACCTTATAGATAACACAAAGCCCCACCAGGGTGAACATGAAAGCAACAAGTCCTGGCACAGGCTCGCTTGGCAAACCTTTCTTTCTCTGGCTGCAGAGAGGAAAAGCCCCTCGAGGAGTGGGTACCATCACCCTGCATCTGTGACTGTGTCTAGAATCGCTTGGTTACCAGGAAAGTGATTATTCTTTTTTGCCTTTTGAAAATTAGGTGATGCTCATCTTACCGCTAATTTTCAATTGCCTGCTAACACAGCTCAGAAGGCTACAGAGACTTTGTGTTTTTTTTTCCTTTCTTTTAAGTGCTTCAGTAGTCAGCAGACAACTAACGAGATGGCAGATGAGTACTGGCAGAGTTGAAACAACATGTTGTATGGGCAAAAAACCCCTGTGTAGCAACAAAGTGAGGAAAATCCACAACAACAGCAGCAACAACAACAAAAAGTCTGTAACAGAGAGAGAACGAGGGCACTTCAAATTGGCACAGTACAGAGGAGTTGGAGATGTTTTCCTTCTTGTACAAGGGCTGCTGTGTGCAGTCACTGCTCCCTCTGCTAATTCTCGCTACTCCCTCCGTTGCGCCAGTACAACTATTTGTGTGAAGTGAATCAGATCAGGGAATTGATCCAAGTTAAAAATAACCTGGGGTGAGGGGGGAAAGAAAAAACTCAAAGCAGCTGCCAGTGGTGCCAAAAAGAAATGTCAGACAAGTCACAGCCTCACTGAGGTCTCTCCTGAGCCTGTAGTTTCCCAACAGTTCAACTGGCCTTGGCCTGGTGTTCCAGACCTACGGCAGAACACATGCCTATTCTACCACGGGAACATGATGGACATAGGTAACAGTAGGGTTTGAACCTAAGGTCCAAAATACCAATATCGGGACTTGGGGATATAAAAGCATGAACATAAGGTGTTAAACCACAAACTGAGATGGGTAGAGCATAGTGGCAAGTCTTCTCATTGCTGCCATGCTGAGACTCTTCCCAAAAGCAGAATTTTCCAAAATAGAAACCTAAACCATGATGTATACACCATGAAATACTTAGTGTATTGAAGGTTAGGGGATGGAAGAATTGTCTGTTAGGAAACATACAGTAAATATTCAGCAATAACAATAATGACATGTTCAAGGTGGAATATTTGTCATCGGTCTAACCTATTCCCCAGTAAAAATGAAACAGTTTCAATAAACGATGGAAAGGCCTCACTTCTTACCAAAAAGAGGTCTACTCTACGTGTTAGTAACGTCATTCTACATGAATACAGCAAATAACATCATCTTCAGCATGGCATTCAGTGACCATCACTTGCTCACCCCAGCACGGATGAGCTGTAGGATTTAGCGCACATTTTCCATGCTCAGCAGACTATGCTGGCCAGTCTGCCAGAAACATCCCAACCAGCACCAGATCTATACTCAGAGGCCAAATGGCTTCCTTTATAACGGAAACAATTCATTAAGAGAGTATCATATAGAATCTATTTCAGTGCCTGTCTCTATGGTTTAGATAACAATTCCTGATGATAGTAAGCTCAGCCTTAAATGCACACATGCCACAATCACGCTGTGTAAGTTTAAAAATGCTACTTGTCTGCCTGCCCGTTTAGCTGGCAGTTTTACCCATCAGGAGCACAAATGATTTAAAACCCAGATGCTGAGCAATTTGAGATGCAGAAGCACCCTACAGCGAAGCAATTATTGCCTTGGAGGGTCTTATTATCCTCATCATGCCATGAATTCTACAAAAAGTAAACATGCCTTCATTGTTATATATTTCCCAAACTACAGTATTGTAAAAAGAAGTTTTGAAAGAAGTTTCTCATCCCTAAATGTAAATCTCGCCGTTTCTCCTTGCTTAGAGAGGCAACGGGTCCCTGCTGTTTTCCTGTCATATTATATTGGATTCCCACCCCACGTCACCTTACCAACCTAAGCAAGTTATTGAGGCATGAGTTTGATATTCCAGGCTCTTCAGGAAGGACAGGCAGGGGAAGATGAGGAGGGAGGATCACCCTCTATGTCAACAACCAGGTGGAGTGCATGAAAGTCCACCCGGGAATGGATAAGGAGCCAACAAGAGTTTATGGGTCAGGATTACAGGAAGGGCAGGGATAGGTCACATTACCTTGAGGGTCTGCTACAAGCCACCTAACCAGGAACACTGAATGGATGAGGCCCTCTGTAGACAAATAGGAGTAGCCTGACATTCACAAGCTTTGGTCCTCGTGGGGGACTTGAACCACCCCAATATCTGTTGGAGGAACACCACAAGCAGGGCATATGCAATCCAGGAGGTTCTTAGAACGCACTGATCATAACTTCCTTCCTCCAAGTTATAGAAAGGCCAAGGGAGAGGTGCTATGTTAGACCTTGTTCTCACCAACAAGGAGGGGCTGGTGGGGAATATGAAACTCAAGGGCAGCCTTGGCTGCAGTGACCATTAAATGGTGGAGTTTGAGATCCTTAGGGCAGTGAAGAGGGTGCAAAGCAAGCTCAGTACCCTGGATTTCAGAAATCTGCTTGGCAGAGTATCATAGAATAAAGCACTGGAGGAAAGTGGAGCCCAAGAAATCTGGTTAATATTCAAAGATCACCTCCTCCAAGCTCAGAAACGATACATTCCAACAAGGAGAACATGAGAAAAAATAAACACCAGGAGGCACACATGGATGAACAAGTTGCTTCTGGACAAATTCAAACACAAAAGGGAATCCAACAAAGGGTGGAAGCAAGGATAAAATTTTCCCAATGATATTCAAAATCTTTGCTGAGTCATCTGAGAACTTTGAAACTTCATGATTAATTGACAGTCTTGTTTAATCTTTACATTGATTACTCTGTGTCCTTCTGTGCAAGGCATAAAGGGCAGCTACATACTTTTGGACTACACTGTTTATTTCAGAATGGAAGTAGCCAGTACAGGAAAATGCTAAAGTTACAGCTCTGTATGAGGCAGCACCTGCGCGCAAACTGCATCGAACCAAACTCTTTTACTTTCAGCAACCAGCTGCTCACTACATTCTTATTACCAAAAACAGAATAAAAGGAAAACACACCAAATACATTAGTTCGTGCCTATAATGAGTGGGCAGCACAATAGGTAATACTTGCAGCAGTCAATTTTTCTATCTGCATTTTAGATTGAATAAACAAGAATATTTGAGTTGTTTTTTTTTTTTTTCTCCCTAAACTACAGAATAAGATCTGGAAGAGTCACAGAGAACATTTCTTTTCCTGAGGGGACATAGACTTGTAAGGCCACTTTTGTAGATACATGCCCCTAACTGTGATGCTGTTAGATATCTCAGTTACTGCAGACACAGCGGGGTTGGCTTCAATTCTCACTGCAGAAATTATTTCACTGAGCAGGACAGTCACAAACAGGAGTGAAGACTCAATAACTATAAAGATGACTCACTACAAAGGTAGAAGATATGACTTCCAGTTTCTGATGCACAAACTAACTCCAAAGTGGAACAGTTTCAGCTGAAAGAGCAAAATACTGCACTTAAAATACAATATTGCAGTCGTTTAGTCCCTTGGGAATTCCTCTGGGAAAAGAGAGCTTAAATTCTGTCGTACAAAACAAGGAGCCTGACTGGATATATTTTAATTAGATGGGATTCTCAAATAAATCAGACACGTTTTTCACATAGCAACAATTCTAGAAAAATATTTGCTTACTTGTACCTGAAATTCCAAGTTGTGATACAGCAACACAAAGGCAAGTGCCCTGGGTTTGGCAGTTCATTGTCCCATGCCTCTGGCTCAGCCTTTCAGTGCAAACCAGTAGTGGCTAGTATAAAAGAACTCCTGTGCCTCAGGAAATTTAGACTAAAAAAAAATAAATCAATTTATCCATTGAAATTCAGATCCAGCTCTTTATAATAAAGAACAAGAATACATTCAAGATCATACAATATTTTAACTGTTACAACTGACTGCATAAAACAATGTAGTTCAGTCAATTCTGAGTTTCAAATATATACAGTTTCTTATCACCTGAATCCCAAGATCAGCCAAGTCCTCCACTTGATCAGAATCAACAAGATGACTAAAAAGAAAGCACACAGAACATTTTATTTCTCGAGTGAAGCAAATGATCTAATCTCTTCACGGGGCACATTCATCATCACCAGGGAAGGAGGATGGATGGCAGGAGTGCTCTCCAGAATGCTTTGCTTCTGCTGTCGGGCTGCAGCACATTCTGCTTTATCGAGATATTTAGCTCTAACAAATGCCTATTAAGGACCAAATCGGTCCTGTAATTAGAGCTAATTGTTTTTGTTGATGTCAGCAATGCTATTGCAGAGCAGGAATATTATCGTAATTTAATTTTGAAGAATTCAGAACTGAAATTAATGCTGGCTGCTTTGCAGCAATCACAAGAGCGTAACATTCTTTACTCCAAGATGTCCTATTTTATGCACATGTGGGCATAACACCACGTGGGTTAAAAAGGCAAAAACAGTATAGGTTATTAATTATCTGGATAATAGTAACAGGTTTTTATGTCATAAAACAGAACAAAAGCAAAAGATCTTGTAAAAGACCTTGTAACTTCTTCCTGAATGCTCTCTTTCATGTTCAGCCTGAATCACCCAAAGCCCGTCTCTAAGCTTGAGAATATTTAGGGCTGCTCCTCAGGAAATTCATGCAAGAGAACACCATAGTGTGTCTACTGAGTTTGTTTTTCAACATACACACACAACCAAATCATTAATCATTTTAAAAAGGAGAGCTGAAGCACAGAGTTACTCCATAAATTCTGAACACACACATCACAAATGATTTCACCTGACAGCCAGGGTACCAAGACCTGACCTTCTCCTCTGCACTACCCTTCATGCCCACAAACCCATCTGCTAGACCTGGTGCTAGCACGTGCACCATCTGCGCTTAGCACAAGAGGAAAGTAAGACTCAGTAGTTTTTACAGAAGTTTAAGAACTTCACATGGGTGCAAACCCTACTGTCCTCATGGTAAGAGCCACGTATTTTTTGTTTCTTCATGCTCCTACAGTCAATTACCGTATCTCCTACCAGAGGCAGGACATACAGGTTAAATTCTTTTTGTGGAGTGGCTCCAATCCACTCATAGTCAACTGTGGAATTATTTAGCATTTATAGACCCTTCTTAAGGTAATTTATTCACAACTTTCAACTGTTTGCACCTGTGATGAATTTGGTCCAATGCATCTTGCTGCTATTGCTGTTGATTTATTGTCAGCTCAGGCTTATAGGTATAGCAATTGATTTGTCTGAGCTCTTCTCTGTCTTTCATGGCCTAATTTTCAATTAATGCCTATTCATTAGCCCTTTCGTTCCATTAAAAACCCACAGCCCTTTTTTGTTGGTGACTATTATTGGCCTGCAATAAGGAAGGCTCTGCTTTTTACATGTCAGACAGGCCTGATTTTGTATTACTACTGGAAATAACTAAGCACGTACCACCGCCTTTGTACCACTGATGGATGTCACATCACACGGGTAGAAGGCTGAGATGAAATGGAAAAGTGAAAACGAGGGAGAAAGGGAGGTATTCTCTGATTAATACCTACACACAATAAAGAGTCCTATAATGCAGCCGAAAGAGTGGACCTCTGCATCCATCTACCATTATCTTTGGCAGAAGCTTTAGTACAGATCTGCCATTTTTTCCCTCCCATGCCCATTTCTGTTTAATTGCAATCATAGATTATGTGCAGCGTACTTTCCTGAATACTGTGTAGAGAACAAAAGCTAATGAAAGTTATATGGGAAAGCTCAAAAGAAAAGAAAAAAAAAAAAACCCAACCAAACAGCAGAGGAAAAAATTGCATAGTAGGAATAAAACCATCTGTTTCAGAAAGAGAAAAGAAATAAATCCTGAAATGGTTCGGTCTCATAGTCAAACTGATAATACGTCAGCTACACTTCAGCACTTGTCCATTTCTACTCATTGTAGCAAATGTAAAGATAAATGTAAAGGTTTCTATCATTGAAGTTTGGGAGAGCTAAATGACATGTTACTTTCTGCAGACTACGAAAACCCATTCTGGACAGTTAGCGTGGCCAAGCTAGCTCATGTTAACTTTTTGAACAATGGAAACCTTAATTTGAGTCTGACCTTAATACAAGAAGTTAAAAACACATCTTCTGCAGAAAAATATAAACATTACTGGATCCTGAAAGGAAAGAGGCCTAAGAGCTCTTCCAACAGGTCACCAGATGGAGCGGCGACTCTTGGAGCCAGGGCTGTGCTGCATTCTCAACGCGGTCACTGAAAGGGACAGCTGAATGATAGATGCCTTGGCTGAGTATCAAGATGAGCTGTTGTTCTCTCCAAAAATCAACAAAAGACCATCAGGCATTCTCTGCCAGTAGAAGGTACATGATCAAAATGCAGTTTAAGATGTTAATCAGAAAATGGAACAATACACTCAAGCACAAGCAGTTCCTTTCAGTCTTGCTGTCACTGCAACCTATAAGAGTTTTGCCACTGATCTCAACAAGAGCAAAATCAGGTAATTATAACGCTTGTGCCTTGCAGAGCCCTCTGCCTTGACTAACAAAGGTCCTCAAAGCGAAGCACTTCAGGGACTGCTCCACAATCTCCTCCTACACAAGAATTTATTTTATAGTTATGGCTTATCCTTGACTAAAAAACCAACACATTAAAATTAAAGAGTTGAAAACAAACATTTCAAGGGCCTTCAATCATTTTTTACTGGTCTACAAAGCTTCCTCACAGTGACAGCAGAAAAATTACCTATATTGAATTACAGCATTATCGCTATCTTACTTATAGCCCTGCAGTAGGAAAGTAAGAAATGGAAACACCTTTTAAAATTTTTGTGTTAATTAGTATTCTACAAAGGACCTTACTCAGAGCAACCTTTAAGCATAAAAGATTCTTAAGGTTAAGAATAAGTCTCATTGACCTGAATGGAAACTAAAGAGATTCCCAAAGTTAACTGTGATGTTAAGCACTCTCTTAAATCAGTAGTTTATGAAGCCCTGCCACTGTTCAGCGATTTTCTTCTTTTATGAGTGTTACTCCTGAGTCTTCCAAGATGTACACAGGCACCTATGTTGCAGCATATACATTAACGATAACAGAATTGGGGGCATTCTAAAAGGTTAAAAAAATATCAGGGCAACTTGGTACCGTAGGTAAACCTGTAACGTAGATAAACCAGCTTTATTTAGGTGAGGATGTTTAAAAAAAACTTTACTCAAGTAGGGGCAAATAGTGCTATCAGCAGCACAGTGACATTCCTGTGCTTTCATTTTACCAATTTTGCAAAAGCTGGAGTGTTGAGATGATAAATCCAAGAAAATGAAAATAAAAACATTCACTTATTTATTTTAATTTGAATATTTTAACTACTCAGAGACTATGCAGCACAGGCTATAGTGTTATGGCCTTCCTTCCTCGAATTTGCCTCTTTTGCCAAATAAGAACTGATGAGAATGCAAAGACTGAATGGAGCTACAGTAAAATTTCCAATAAAGCCATAAGAAATAGTAGATAATTTTCTCATATAACTGGGTAGTACACACACTCAGAGGCAGAAAAAAAACTTGGAAACCAGAGATCTCTCACCGGGAGGCTGAATTTTAGACTAAATTTACAAAGGGATTCCAGTGAAGACAGCAGAGCAATTTCTAGGTTCAATGCCATGTTGCATGTGGATACATCCAAAAACCTTCCTTAGCTATAAAACACATGTCAGAATAACCTGGGCAAAATTACGGCTCTAGTAGAAAGGGATGAAGTGTGGGTAAGTGTTCATAAATCAGATGTAGAAATGAAAATTAAAATTGTAAATTTTCACCTGGCATGTTCTGGATTTACAAAAGCTATCAGAATACAGCCATCTCTCTACACTGAGCTGGTTTAACTTGATACCATTGAAGTAAGGAGGAAATTATGTAAGTACATTTCCCTTCAGGATTTGTTTAAGCTTATAGCGTGACCTCTCCATCTTTGTATTTATCATTTACTACAAAATTCCTGAATTTCTCATTACTGCAAGTAGAAATGTGAAAATAAATAGTAATATCCTCAAAAGTGTTTCAGACCTGATATAATGATTCCTATGGAGCCATTAAGTTTCATCATTTCCATAAATTCAGTCTCTATGCAATGAGCTCTTTATGAAAGGCCATTTAATTGCCTGATAATATATAATGGCTCCTCTGCATCAATAATAAAGTCAATAATCTGCATTTTTTTAAACCTCTCTAAATATCCATTGACACAATAGGCTGTTGCAGTCCTAAGTCCTTCAGGCCCATTGGACCACTAATATAAAAGGTCTGAAGCTATTAAATATACATTTAACATGATAGAATGTTATGAGTCTATTGGAGGTCAATGCTGTAAAATTATGCCTCTAAAAATCCTCCTTAGAAAGTAATTTACGGCGTAGAATATGTTTATTAAAAGTCCCTGACTACAGATTTATGTGATTTTATGTGAAGGCTGCAATTGTATATGCTTGGGGATCAGTCCTGCGAACGCTTTCCATGAAGTTCAGAGCTTATTACCCTACATAATTCCTCCTGGAATCAACTGAAATACTCCCAAGAGTAAAGTTACTCATAGACATGAGTATTTGTAGCTTCGTGCCCTTAAACTGGTTTCCCCAGCTCTGCCTCCAATTCACTGCGTGATCCAGCAAGTTATTTGATTAGTTGTGCTTATCTGAGAAAGGGAACCACTTAATGGGTAAAACCAGCAATATAAACTGCATGTTTGGGATATCACAGAATATACTTGCATGCATGGCGTTAACGGTACTTACTGATGCCATTTCTGCAGCTCTGCTTTGAATGATCAGCTATGTCAGTGGTAGTGACCAATTAAAGAAAGAAAAACGTTCCCAGATCAAACAAGATATTGAAATCTCTTTGGGTCATACCTCACATTGGAGGGAAGAATGAAATAAATTAATGAAATGTGGCCAGATCTCCCCGCTGTAACTACAGAGGATTTACATACATTTCTAGGTTTATCACTCATTCTTAAGTCAAATCCTTCCATGATACATGAATTTGCTTAAGCACTGAGGCCCATTTACAGGGCTGTGCCACCACTTAAGCAGGCTGATATTTGGGATAGAAGAATGATAGATTTTTGAGTTCATTTCAAAAACATACAATAGATTTTTGAGTTCACAAACATACACATTTTCCTTCTATTTCTATATACCTGTCTTGAACCTTACTACTCTGCTGTGAGTACTTAAGTGACAATTAATGAAGGTCTGCCAAAGAGAAGCAAAACAAAAATGCAACGAAACATCAGCATTTCACATTTCAGGAGCAAGCTCTTCCTACTGGAGAAAAACAGCAGTGACCTTGCTTATTCTGGAGTCCTTTAATAATTCTGGAGTCATTTAATGTCCTACATTTCTGTGGGGTTGATGTTGGAAACAACAAGAATATCACATCCAGGCAGGTGGAGTCGAGCCAAGTCTTGGTTAGAACATAAAAATATGGTTTTGGTAACAGGGTCTCAACATGAAAATATAGTTTTGGTAACAGGGTCTCCTTACAAACATTTTGAACTTCTATTTTAAATGAAGCATCTAAATGAGCATGACTTTTCTAACTGTATATGACTTTTCCCCATTAGTCGCTTGCTAGCAAGAAATAAGAGGTTTTGGAAGACTAACGCTGCAGACCTTAAGAGTAGACTTTATTTCAGTATAGACAGAAATCCTGAGGTGTGGGACACAGCCACAATTCTATTGACTTCAGCTGATTTACAGTACAGTGTCTAGACTCTTCTGTCCAGCACTGACAGCCCTACAGCAGAGGCGGGATAAATATTATCACTGAAAGTAGTGCTGACGTGTAGTCCATTCACACAATGACTATATCTCTCACTCCTCCACTGAGCCTCTTCTACGCTGAATTTTATGGAAGACCCATCTTATCTACGTCCCTCACAAAATCTCCAGTCTTTCCACTTCCATAGCTTGCCTTTCCCCTCAAAGCTGTTAGCAAAGCCCTGAGTGGGTTCATCATAAAAAGTAACATATTACCATAAGCTAGGAAAGGATTTTTCAAAAGAATCATGCTACCAGCTGATAAAGGATTTGGGAGACTGTAAATCTTGCATTATTTAGGTAATACACTGTACATGAGAAGTTGGGTTAACATACAGTTCAGCCCGGGCATATACCATAATGAAATCTCTGCCTTTAGGTAAAGACAAGAACTAAAGGCAGGCATTCAAGAATTGCTCCAGTCACAAGCCAACATCTATTAGGACTAGCAGAACAAATCTCACAACAACAAAAACACTTCAAAAAAATTCATCATAATTTGTTTTTAAATGAAAGGTAGACACCAAATGAGTTTGTTAGTAACATAAATCCAACTGCCTAGGTGTAAAGACATTGCTGTGAGTGACAGCAGAAGTTACTGAGCTCACTTCCCAAGATTTTCTTCTGGCTCTACTTTGAGGGGTGAAGCTGTAGGGGAAAGGGATTTGCAGTTACTGAAGGCTTTCCATGTGGTTGGCCAGCAATTAGGATAACCTCAAATCTAACCGCTGTGCTAGGAACTATTCCCAAATCAGAAATTCGCCCCAGACCTCAGACACGTTACTGACTGCACATTCAAAATAAATAAGAGGACCCCAGAGCACTTGTTAAGGAGACACTTTAAAGCTGCTATAAAGTTTCCCATAAACTCAGCTGTACTACAAACATAGAGCTCGATGGATCCCTGTGCAGGATTGAACTCTGGTCTTTGACATCCAAGCCTTGGAAGATATTCAGTGCCAGATGTGATGAGATTTCTGGAAACCAGATTTACTGCAGCGACTAGGTAGAAAAACGACAGTACTAGCTGAAGACAGGCTCTTCCCTGCCCCAAACCCTGGAAGTTAGAGGAGCTGTACCCTCAAGAAATTGAAACAGGAGCAGGTAACAACTTCTTTAACACGATCTTATTGAAATTTAAAGAAATTCTTCCCACAAAACAGACCGTCCCTTTAGGAAAAAAGGGGATTTATGTCTGCACCGGCTAGGAGAAGCTACGGGCAGCACTACACAACAGAAGGAGAAAAAACAACTTGCAGCACCACAGGGGTTCCTAAAATTTCTGAACTTTCACGCATTTTTGGTGGCAGAAATTGTCTGTGAAAAAGGGCACAGCAAATAGCACAGTGTTTATGTGCTCCCTGGGCAGAGCTTTCTCCTTTCATATCTTTCTGGAGCACTGGACTAATTTCATATATACACTAAGTTACAAAGAAACTACGGAAGAAATCTATATTTTGTTGCTGTATTTTACGTGAAATTTTGGAGTATGGATTTTCTTTTCATGGTATTTACAGCACCTAGAACATCATGGAAAGCTAAGCCAGGAATAAGACAAATATGGGACCCTTTTTACTTGCATTGATAAAACAAGAAGCGTAATTCCTTGGGCTTCAGACAAGTTGTTCCTTATTTACATTGGCATGAAAGGAAAGTGAACTACTATTCTAATAATCAGAAGCACCTGTACTGACAGCAGGAGTGTAAAAGAACTCAATAGCGCAGGACAATCATATCTTACAAATCTGAAGAAATGCACTACTTGGGAATGTGTCAGATTTTGCTTTCTTTCACAGCCCGAATTTCAGAGCTCAGCAAAGCCATGGATCAGCACTGCCAGCATAGAGCTGGTCTTACTGCCTGTGATGTGGGCACTTCCCTGCTCTGGTCACAACTCCTCTGATCCCTGGGAACAAAGATATCATAGTATCTTAGTCTGCTCTGATGGAAATTACATCAATTTATTATAGAATCATAGAATGGTTAGAGTTGGAAGGGACCTTAAAGATCATCAAGTTCCAACCCCCCTGCCATGGGCAGGGACACCTCTCCCTAGAGCAGGTTGCTCCAAGCCCCATCCAGCCTGGCCTTAAACACTTCTAGGGATAGGGCATCAACAACTTCCCTGGGCAACCTGTTCCAGTGCCTCACCACCCTCACAGGAAAGAACTTCTTCCTAATATCTAATCTAATCTCCCCTCTTCCAATTTAAAACCATTACCCCTCGTCCTGTCACTAGACTTCCTGACAAAGAGTCCCTCCACAGCTCTCCTATAGGCTGCTCCCTTCAGATCCTGGAAGGCTGCTCTCAGGTCTCCCCAGAGCCTTCTCTTCTCCAGGCTGAACAGTCCCAGCTCTCTCAGCCTGTCCCCATAGGAGAGGTGCTCCATTCCTCTAATCATCTTGGTGGCCCTGCTATTATGCAGTGGATGCTCACAAAAAAAAAAATTAGTTTCATGAGAAGCAGAACTAGATTGGAAAACATTTTCAACACAGCAGAGTTTTGTCAGGAAATGCCACTGACTAAATCCAAAATGTTTTGCTCAATGTTTCTCTCTCTTTCTGAGATTCACACATATATTGTCGCTTGAATTCCTTGACAGGCTGTTGGAGAGCCCAGCACCTCACAGTGTGTAACGCCAGGGGATGAGCTAAACACGCTCACACCTTCACTGCAATAGAGCTGACAGATTCAGGTTATCCACACCACAGTGCCAAACTGTATGGGGACACAAGGACAAAGGGTCTGGGACCTTTAGCCTTAAAGTAGAGTAAATTCAAGATACAGATAACTCATACGTACAGAAGCTATAAAACATACTTTGAATAATTTACAAGATCTTATAAATAATCCCACATTACAATGCTTATGTTAGGGTACACACATGCTGCTAAGTTATTTATATAGAAATATCCTACAGTAAAACACAGCAGAACTGACAAACAAGCTGAGACTTCTCACAAACAGCCAAACAGTCATATGTGCAAATAACAACAGTCTACTTTAAGCTTAGTAATAAGGTGTCAGAATTCTCCCTCCTCCCCAACAGATTTTTTTTTTTTATAAAAACGATTATGCAATTCTGAAAATTTTCAAGTATTCCTTCACACAACATCATGTTTCTGACGTGAAATAAGCTTCCTAGGACCCACAGCTGAAAAGGATCTCAATTCTGCACATCATCTTTTGGGGCTTCTAGGGTACCCAGCAGGTATTTTCCCAGGCTCCCAGGTCAAAGGGTAGGAAAGGGGGAAATCTTCACGACACTATCACAGGTAGTGCTTGTTTCAGGTGATACAGTGCTGAGTGTCAGCTATGTCTATGTCTAGAAACCCTCAAAGCTGTAGCTTTCCAGTAGAAAATACTTTGTTTTAGTAACAAGTCTTTCTATAACCATTAAGAGAAGGCTGCATCACGCCTGCTGCCTTCATCTTCATTTATTACAGCAGGAATATCAAGCATTTTTTTATTGCCATCTCCTTGCAAAGTTCTGAGTTTAACAAACAGCTATTTCTCCTTTACTGCTTGTACTTTTAGATACACTCTTTTAGCCTCACTCCATTTGCTTCCCTATTGGGAACCCTTTGAGACTGAAAGAGCTGAAAGTATTACCTATTGTAAGAGCACATTTTAGTTGACGATTGAAAACAAATAACTTACTTAGAGACTAGCTCCATTTCTTTATTATTTCTTTTCTTACAGGTAAATCCTAATACAAAGTGTTTGTTGTTGGTTTGTCTTTTTTTTAAATGCCATTTCTACTAGTCTGCAAATACAATTATCCCTGTTGCAAAATTTAAAATGTTCTAACACAAGAGGAAACCTAAAAAAAAAAAAGTATCTTTCCTGAACCCATTTTTAGAGAATACTGCTTAAATGAAAATCTCCAGCGTTTAAATTATACAGACAGCCATCAGGGTGCAGTATTCAGTTTATATTAACTGTAGTACATGCACAGCTACATCTCCGTGCTGTTGCTGCATCAGAACGGTAGCATGGGACCCTCCAGTTGTGTAAGGTAAAGATGAATTGTTAAAAACAAGTGTTAATTCTGATTTCTGTACTCTGCAGTCACACCAAATATTTAAATACTTTATTTTGTTGCTGAAAAGGTGGGGTTAGTAGCTATTTTCATCCTCTTTAACCAATTACTGCAGGAATATATCCAGAGATAGTAAAAGATTCAGCTACTCCTTAGCAATTTTAGCAGGTGCCCCCGATTTGGGCCTGCACTCAAAGTCCCTGATTTTTCATGTGAGCTGACACACCAGATGGCCCCAGACTCGGCCTCTGCTTTAGGTCTGCCCTTGCCTGAAGCCATCTTCAGCCCTTACTCTCTGTAAATAAGCAAGCGTCTTAACTCTGAAGAAAGCAAATATCCAGGTTCCTGCGAATACACGCCAGGTCATACATAACAGTGCTCCTGGATTTGACATTCACGTATCGATATGAGTAGTGCTACCTACTGTGACATGGAAACATGTAGATCTGTGAATACACAGTGCAGGTGATGAGTATTCCTGTGTCCTGCAGGTTTGGTGCCTACACAGCTCTTTAGGTGGACTTTTGTTCATGCAACAGGGACAGGGTAAGGTATGTCATCAGTAGGATCGACTGATGAGCCAACCAGCATAAGGAGCAAAAATGAGCACCAAGTTCTTAGAGAGCCTGACTAAGAGAAAGATAATCAAGTACCATTTAAAAAAGGAGAATATGCATCCATCTCTTTCCGGGTATTCTGCAAAATACCCCATGTGGAAGCATCTTATTTGGATCTAATTTTAACAGAAATCATACTACAAGCATCAATTTCTAGTCCAGTTCCTAATCCAGTTTTCTACCTATTCTCTTCTATGCTTTATGCAAGTCTTGCCTCTAGTGCCAGCTCTGGTTCTGCAATGCAAAAATGCATTGCAATTAAAAAGGTACGGTTTTAAATTACTTGTAGCTGCCACTATTTCACTGACTGAGAAAATTAAGATTAGAGATTACCACAAAATCTGAAATACCACTTGTAACATTTTACCAGCTGCACTCATAATATCTGCATGCTTAAATCTATTTTTTTTTTCCTTAATAAACCACTGTGAATCATTTGAGTACTTGAGTTCTACTAATTCTGATTTATGCAAGAAACATTCCAAAATCAACAGGAACAGTTCTTGAGCAATTAGAATGAAGATCTGTTAGACAATAAAACACTGGATATTCAAGTTACTGTAAAAATACAGTAACAATCCAACTTCCAGATGTTATATACCTTTACTACATTGTTTTCTTGGAATATTTTGTCTATATTACTTCTAAGTTTTCATGAACAGTTTAATACTTATTTTTCCAGTAACCTGAATTTTTCTGAACCGTGTTTTCATATGTTCATTTATTTCAGAGTGGCACAGATATAGGACCCAACAAGTCTTTAATAATAACAGATTGGAACTAACGTGAGGAAGTAACAGTCAGCTCAGGTGAAGTGTGTAAAACAAACTCAGGAAACCAGTGGAAAAAAAAAAAGAAAATTGTTCAGGATAAAATCTGAAAGATAGGATGAGGTAAGATTGGATATAACAGGCAGAGGTCCCTCACAAAGGCATCTTTGCATCTTTTCTGCAATCATGTCTGCCGTGAAAGTCAGAAGAGGGTATAGCAGAAGGAAGAACTGGGTGAGTCCGCAGAAAGCCTGCATGGCCAGATTTGAGAGGCACAGAGTGGCTGTGGTTCCACCTCCCACTTTTAGGATGTACCAGTGGATTGGGCTGCCCTTTATAGAGACTAGTTTAGTTGCTGGACCAATAGTTTCCAAAAGCTAAAGTTTCTCCAGGTTCCGAGATTACTTTTTCACTTTATTGCAAGGTAGTTGTTTTTTTGTTTTGTCTTCTTGTATGGACAATGGAAAAGCTTACAAGATCATCTATGTTTCTGTTGTATTTCTTGCCTTATTTAGATTTCAATCAGGAAATTAAATCAATGATTACAAAAATGCACATCACAACTAAAAAGCACTGAATATTATCTACAAAGGCTGACACAATGGAGGGATGAGCTTCTGGAGAAGTCAAAACTAGCTATGAATGAAGTTTTCAGAGCAAGGAAATAAAAACCATAAAGTTTTCTTCAGGTGTATAAAGTGGAGTGAATCTGACAAGAGAAGACATTAGACCATGGCAGGATATTTGAAGGAGGTTAATAAAGGAGGAGGATAATACAGCTGCAGAATTTAATGAGGTCCCCGTAGTGTTTGCAAGAGGAACTAGAGTTGGAAAGCAAGCAATAAACAGCACACTTTAGCTTTTCAGAAAGTATTGTGCCTAAAGGCCATCAGGTTAATGTTTGAATTCAATGAAAAAACGTATGTACACCAGAGGGTTAAAGAACACATCAGAACTCTTCACACTGACTAAAGTCTCTGCTGGGGGTGGAGGCAGCAGCAGAGCTCCCTCAGATATAAAACTCTGCACGTTAAGATGAGATAGAAGAAAGTATAAACTATTTTTTCCCCTCTTACTTGAATGTATACTTTGATTTTTTTTTTTTTGGCAAGTTGAACCACTTGTTAAAAAAATATAATTGTATTTCAGGATTTTCAAATATTTTGAAGAAAATTATTGGAGTATACAAAAATAGACATTTATAATAATGAGTTTTGTTTTTTGAGGTGGGTGGCTGGTGGTTTTTTGTTGTTGTTGGTTGGTTTTGTTTTTTTCCGGGTTTTGTTTTTTTTTTTTAATATGTGTCTGGGCCCTACATTCCAGGTTCCCCTTGAGAGAAGTCAGCCTCAGCAAAAGGAACCAAAGGCTTCTGCAGGCTGTTAACTCTCAGCTAGTGCTCCAGCTCCCCCAGGAACCCTGGGCTTCCCTCTCCAGGGCTGCAGGGAGGATTTGGGCAGGTGAGTTCGAAAGAGCATTGCTTTCCCAGGCTGAGGTCAATTAAAGAGGCATGTTACTTCAAAATATTTAGATTCACAGGAATTTTAGGGCTTCATCTGACAAAGTCAACACCACCAGAATATTTCTGTCCGGCTTCAATAGGCAGCCCCATTTCCTCGTATCTTACTGAACTTGCTAAGCAAACACCGCGTATTATGGGATAAATACCTGGATACACAGTCCCTGCAATCAAGGCATGTTCCACTGACAACTGTGGTGTTTAGATTATACACCCTTACGAAGACATTACCCATTCCAAATGGCCTCTTATTATGCAGCTAAAAGCAACCAGAGATAAGACATTTTTGAAGCTGATAAAAAGCCTCCAGAGCAGTAGTTCTCAAACATTAGAGTTGCAGCCTCAGGTTGGGGTGCAAAGAGGTTTTTCTGCAGGGTCACAACATACTCTACAAACTTAAGATCTCTTTGTAAGGGAAATTACTTCCAGCTCTTCTGGCAACAAAGATAACCTTCAGAATGTAAATATCTGAAGCAGTTTGGTTTATTGAATATACAATAGCAGGGAATACCCAGCTCATGACGCTGCCTACAAGGACAGGGAAATTATTCTGTTCTGATGCTATAAATACAAAATAACTTTTTTTTTTAAGTGTCAACTATAGGTACCATCCAACCTATCATGATGTGGTAAACTAAGATTTCTGTTGCTGAAACAGCACCAAAGTTGATACAACTCAGATGTAGCAGATATGCTGTGAAAGACTATATAATGGGAATGACTTGAATTTAGAGTTGCCTAAACTCGGAGCTTAAGTTTCAAATACCCTGGGTGATTAAAGAAGAAAAGTTTAAGACATGGGAGACTAGGAACTGCCACTGTTTAAAATCTGTAGTGCAAATAAGTATTAAAATAGTCAAAGAGAAGTTTCAGAGGAAACTGGGTGTTCACTGAAGATGGAAGGACAAAACCTGCAAATATAATCCTTCACCAAGAACAAGCACGTGTTGGTCAGTGAATAACCTGCTCTCCAGGATAAAATTTCACTACCCATGAGAAAAAGTTGGAATTAGAATTCTAACTGAAAAGTACTGGTCATATACAAGAGGCATTGGATGATCCAGTCCTTGTTCTTCTCATCAAAAGCACATCTGATGCCCATTGAAGTTAACGGGCATTATTCATCCAGTGTTTTCACATGAGAAGAAAAAAATGGTGGGTTTTGTGTTTTGGGGTTTGTTCTTTTCTTTCACAAAAGACCTGAATTCTCAGCATTCCAGTGGAAATTAATATGCAGAACCTAGTCTTTCCAAAGGTCTAGAATTTCTTCTCCTGCAGCTCAAAACAAGCGTTGCTAAAAATGTTTCTGACTCCTGGTTTGTAGTGGACTAATCTATGGGGAGAAGTAACTGGTGTCAAAAGGGAGCGAGAGTAGAATTTTAGAGCAAAAGTTATCCTATAGGGAAAAGGAATATTTATGAAGAAACAAGCAGATAAAATCAATGTCCAAAGCACTGAATAACATGCTACGGTTTCATTAATTCACATCAGTCAAGCGTTTGGCCCAATAACACTGAACTGAACTGTTGTCACAAAACACATAAAGGAATTCAAGAGAAACCTAGAGAGGGCTGTAAAGAAACAAGGGGAGTAAAGAGACAAACAGTTCTGAGAAAAGGAAGAGGGAATGAACCTGCCACAACAAGCGGCCTTTCCCTGCTCTGTAGATTTTTCCAAGAATAAACCTATTTAAAGAATAAAATTATTGCAAATCTGTCCCTACAGTTACTGTAGTGATAATGAAAGCCATTAAAATGAATATTTGATAAATGAATAAATGAATAAAAATGAAGGGAATAAATGAATGGTAAATGAATATAAATACTAAATGGTGAAAATTAAATGAATAATTCTCTTAAATGAATAAATCCGCTGTGCTTCAGTTTGTTAGTGCTCTATACAGACTAAATTCCTCTTAAACAACGTCTTGAAAGGAGTTCACATTGCACCACAAGGATATAGATGTATACTGGGGGTTATAGGGATAATGGAAAGTAAACATCTGTGATGTGTGCCATTGCTCACTTCCTTTAATGCACACCAAACCCAACAATTTAGTTATTAGTCAGATTTTACGGTTACTGCAGTCAGTGGCTGTCACAGAGGGTGCACTATCTCCATTTTTGCCTGAGTTTAATTCTCTTATAGCAACTGTGCATTTCCTGTTCTGTTAATTATTAAACTTGGCATTGCACAAGACACAAATATCAGTATGTTCAGAAAGCACAGGCAAGAAGTCAAAGAGGAAGACAAGACTTGAAGGGAGGGAGATAGAAAGAATGTTCACCACAGCAGCAGCAGCTCTTCAAAGAAAGAGGAGAAAGGAAGCATTGACAGAGCAATTATTGAATGTACAAGGGAAGAAATGAACAGAAGGCCAGAGCTATATAGATTTCAGACAGGAGGAAAAGAACAGATACATAGGGATAGGTGAGCAATTTAAAGATGAAATGACACAGTCAGAAAAAAGAAACGTTTGTCAGTAGTCAACGTAATTAAACTGGAAAAGACTTCCCAAATTCACATTGCTATTTCTGAGAAGGTTAATCTGTGGAAGCTCTAATCTTCAGTCCCTATTCAGCCTGGGTTCCCAGTCACTCTGGCTGGAACTGGCAACAGTAAACTTGTACCCCATCAAGTTTGTCATTCCATACGCAGCATCAACATTTGTGTGCAACTGCCTCCTTATTTCTAGTACAACCTGCTGCTAGGAACGAGAGCAGAAGTTTCACTATAGACCCCATAGAATCTATTGAGAGAAACTATTTTTGTTGTTTAAAAGAAAAACGCAGCTCAACTTCACTAGGAGTTTTTATCATTTTCAGCTATAGAAAATTAAACCGTCCTTACGGGTTACAAAACATTCCCCTTCTTCCACTCCCCCACTGTTAAATTCTGAGTATTCTGCAGAAGCACAGGTCCTAGTAATTGAGGAATACGACAGTCAATACAAACAAAACCCCACAGTATATATTTGGATGTACCCCTTGAACCTCCCCAGCAAACGGAATAAAAAATTGCTTCGATTCCTCAGATTTAAGCACCAGCTTTAATCTAGGCACAACCCAAAACTCTATCCTTCTGTAAACCAAACAATTTAAACTATGCTCCAGAGTCACATAAATCTCAAAATAATACTGCATACCTGGAACACTGGAGAAAAAAAAAGAAAATAATGAAACATCAGTCCCATTTTGAACTGTTGCTGCATATTTCACTTTGTTCTCTTCTGGTCTGCTGGAGAAGATGTAGTAAACAAAGACAGGTGAAAACCAGCCCAACCCACCCTCTGCTCCTCATATAACTGCACCCTGCTTTGGGAGTAGCCCTGCACAGCTGATGCTGTTTGGACACTAATGACATTGCTGCTTAAGTAGGTCTCACTGAGGAATTAGGTGTGTCTTTTTGGTAGCTCCTGAGTTAAACTTGTGAGCTTCAGTCAATAGCAAGTCTCCTGATAAGGGTCCCCCCGTGTGTTTTGAAATAGTGCTTCTTGTTCCAGAAGGTGGTGCTTTGCTCTGCTGTTTCTGTAGCAGAGCTGAAGGTTTGTAACCCAGCAGAAGTCTTTTACTTCTTGGTTGGTAGTTCTTTCTTGCTTGATTACTTCTGTGGTTTCTCTTCCCCTGTTCTGAAAACTATTATGACTATATATATTGAAAATTTCAAGTACAAAAGTCTGAGTAATAACAGAATAGTCTTAATGATGGGTTCATGTCCCCCTTTTCCCATGGAAGGACTCAAGAGCTGCATCCCAGTATTTCCTAGCTTTGATGTTTAAAACGAAATTACTAGGTTAAAACAAGCAGACATCAATTATGCCAGGACAACGAATAGGATGCTCAAAATCCATTAAGTATGACATGCTTTGCCCTGTTGCCCTTGTTTTCTTTTACTGAGTCTTAAAAGTAGGCCCTGGGCAGTGAATATTTGATGTCTATCTACCTGTTTCTCCCTCTCCCCATTTACCAATACTATAGATAAATTCATCTATAGTATATTTATCTATATATCTATCTCTATTGATCTTAGTAAATTTACAGAGCTGAAGTTACATAGGATTTCAGACCTACCAGAATATCTCATAGTTTCAGAGCAGCAGTTTTATTTGATTGGTTTATTTGGCTTTGAAGCAGTAACTGGAAAAACTTTCAACAGTTTTAACTCCCTGCACCACATCTGAAATTTTTTTTTTCATTATCTTTGCTACCATCCTACTGTATGCCAAGCCCCCAACCTGTTGAGATCCCTCAAACACTTCAACTCTTTAAGTTAGAACAAGACTGATTAGCCAAAAAATTCTAAACCACAAAGCTCCGTGCAGTCTTATTTACTCATTAAACGCCAAAAAGCCATTTTGTGCTCCTCATTCCCTTTTATAGCTATTGACTGAAATGTTGCATCAGTTTCAATTACGGGGATTTGAAATGGTGAGAATGGTGGAGAAGCAGAGAACGAGATTTCATGATCACATCAAAGCCATAAATATTGTCATTCTCACTGCTCTAATGTCCCTTAAGCTTTATTTAATGGTTAATTGATTGCCAAAAAATCTTTCAGGTTCATTTAATTTTCAAGAACATGGCCTTGTTAGTCTGTTGCAAGGGCTTTTTCTTTTTTTCCCCTTTCTTTTTCTTCTTCTTTTTTTCTTAACAGCAAAGTTATATATTATGTGGCATGAATTATAAAGCAGTTGTCATGGAGATGTTGCTAATGCAGGAGACTATATGCTGTGTACTCTGAAAACTGCGGAGCATATCTGTTTACAAGCTCCTTTTCTGAATGCCTTTGCAACTGGTGGTTTAGGATATTACCTGGATAGTTTATTGCACTGTGCCTGAGTATTATGGTATTGCAGGGATATATCCTTTACATGACACTGGAAATTTTAGTGATATTCAAAGATGGTAATGAGGCAGCGAATTGAAATATATTAAATAGCTCTGAAGCTTATGTCTTATCAAAGAAATGTAGAAATTACACAGAGCCGAAACAGGTAATATAAAGAGCTTGAGATCTAGGACTTCTTTTGTTCATTTGATATATCAATACTAATTAATTTAGCTAAAAAAAAAAAAAAAAAGAAAAAGTAGGCATGCAGAAGCTATCTTAATGAACCAGTGCCTGCAATCTGGTGGTTCAAGAATTGCTTACCTCTATAAGATTTTGGTAAGTAGGTTACAGAACTGTTTCCCTCTGTTTGCACAGCTGTGAAATGGGGACATTTATGCCTAATTATCTTTATAAACTGCTTTAGAGCTCTCAAGATTGAAAATAACATTTAGATGCTAGACAAAAACCACCCCTGTCTCAAAAGGTTTTCCAAAGATGATATCCATCCTTCCTTCTAAAGATGTATATACATACAGTCACATTCACCTTAAGTAACTGCTGTTCTTGAAGCACCACATTCCATTCTTACCGGTCAGTTTGACAACGTCTTTGCTTTCATGTTACCCAGCAGATCAAGCTGGCACAGAGACTTGTTTTGTAAGACAAATGGTTTTGAAAGAAGGTTTGCAGTATAACAGAACCTCGTAACAGCCAAGTATCACTTACCTTTCCACCTTAGGTAGTAGATAGTGGGGATTCTGAGAGAGGAGCCAAGATACAGCCTTACTGAAAATTGCTAAGTAGGTTCTGCATTAAGCATCAAGTTCCCTATTTCATATTTTCATAAATATGTAGAAAATCCTGATGCCTTGCAAAATGAAACTTAAGAGAGCAGTTCATGAAAAAATTATATGCTCCATTTACTTTGGCCTCCTATGTACTTTATTTTTTATTAACTCACTTATCCTTTATATGCTGGAGACCATCTCTCTAATGTGTAACCCAGAAGGGTGGACTGCAAAATGGGGAGGGAGTAAGTCAAAATGGGCATTTGCATTTCCAGCACAAAAAGTACATTCAGAAATTCACCCCACATTAGAAAAGAACCACACAGAGTTCTGGTGTTGTTTTGAATGTTTCTGAGTCTAGAGAAATGAACAAAACAAAACAAAAAAGGGAGGACAACCCTAGTGGCTTTTTGTGGAGTGCAACGTGATTTACATGCCCCAAACCACTTATTTTATTGCAGAAGGGACAATGTAACTCCCAGATATTTTTTTCTTCCCTCTGATATTCCATGTTTTTCCTCCTTTTTGCTACTGGGGACAACTTCCTTCTGAATTGTACTAGCAGCTAATTATGATCTTTTCACCCTAGTGGAATTTAATGATCAGAAAAAATATTCAGTTGGAAAATGCCTGCTTCTGTGTCCCCCGAGCAGTCAGGCTTTGCTTTTCTCACCAGGTCAGGAAGTCTTCTGCCTCCGTTTTTGTCTTACAGATGATAACTGATGTCAGCTACAGTTCTGCTGCAGAAAATTGAGTTTGTAATATTCACCTCTTCTGGAAATTATCCAAATCTGTTCATACTTGTCACCCTTGCTAGACTTCTACCTTCTCTAGCTCATACTAATTACAGCGGACAAAACTGCCTTTTTTTTTTTGCTTATTGACCACTATTGAGGCTTATTTTGGGTTTTTTTTCCCATTACTGTCAGATTGTCTTCCATGGTTTTGTCACTGACTTCACAATATATTACTACAACTTCTCAAACAGATGTACAGAGAAAGATCTTACTCATCTGCTGAAACATTCTACTTCTTAATGTGTGACATACGTAGCAGCAAAGTAACAAAAAGCTAAAAAGTTCTATGCAACCATTTTCCCTCATTTTGCTGACAAATCTGCTACTTTTGAAGTGAAAAGCTAAGGAAGGAACTTGAAGATAAAAATACAATTAAACATTCAACAAGATGACACTAATCACAGTCTCTTCACAGGCAAAAACCCAGATTAAGTTAGAGATGGACCTGGCAGGGAAGGGAGAACAATATAAATTAATAAAATGCTGTCAATTTACCACTAAGGTTGATGAAGTAAAAGTCAAGAAATACTGTGAGAACCAAAATATTAATCTCTCATTTTGTATACTACAAAATGATACTTGGAAGGAATGACTTGGAATTCATTGGTGATCTTTCTGCACTTTATCATTACATCAAATAATCGTCACAGAGAACCATGATGTCATATTACCCACATTTGGTTGCAGTCTTGAGGGTATGATTACATTTCTGTATTGAAATGAGCTGGGTTTTAAGATTAGAGGGGAGGACTGGATGTTAAAATACCTGAGTTCTAATCCTAATCATGGGATGTCAATTATTTCAATGATCTTAAATAAAGTTTAATGTCCCTGGTTCAGGCTTGCTGTTTGCTGCTTTCAGAAGACACTGAAGACTTCACATGCCAAAATAATTACGAAGAATCCTTCTTCCCTCCCTCCCTGCTCCTAATGAAAGCCAACAGATAATGGCTCAGAATTGTCGAGAAGCTGAGTAGCAACTTCATGTGCTCTGGAATATTTACAGATTCTCAAACTGAAAGTTAGGCACAGAATGGCAAAGTATATTCTTATCAAAGAATATTAAACTTTAGTTTAACGTTCCAGTGCAATCTTTGTATTCGTCCTGTTAAAACATGTGTTACAATTTCATTGCACAGCTAGAATGGAAATTTTGTTCTCTAGGTGTGACAGCAAGAGCTGGATGAAATCAGAGAAAGACACAGGAAACAGCATGGCCTGATGAACTCTGATAATTACTGCAGTTTCGTGTGTTGGACTGGCATAGACTCTCTTAATAGCAGAACAAGAATGACACCAATTTTCATAAATTTCATTACATTAGTAGTGCCTCATGCAGATTAGGATGCAACGCTCTGGAAATAACAGTTAGGAACTAAGTTAATTTTTAGGCAAAGCTAACCACAGAGGGTGGGTCCTAGTCTTCATCCTGTAAAGTTTGATTTGTTGCCCCTGTGTCACTTCGAAAGAACATGTACTGAACTGGAAAGACATTAAAGTCATTCCTACCACGTGAACGTGAATCATGATAGTTGTTCCTGTTGTGGAGCAGAATACAGCAACATGTGAATCTGTAGAGACACTAAAGTAATCATTAATTCTTCTCTATTTGTCAATCAAAAATGTTGTACTCTTGGGGTGAGAATATGTTTGGCTGAGAACAAGCTTTTAGTAAAACAGATTTGGCAGATGCGTATTTGCAGATGCTCATGAAAGATGAATCATGACATTTCCTGACAACAAACACACCAAAATGTCTGTTTTGCTACTCTCTTTGGATATTGTGTCAGCTATATATATGTATATATGTACGTGTTTGTGTATAAATCAATCAAGCACTAATGAAGAAAATTCTCTGCTGTCTACATCAGAACACAACACTACCATAACGGTGTCCTGGTCACAAGAAAAATAATGAAGAACATCTGAAACAACTAAATAGTTCTTCAGAAAGGCAGTGAATTGTAATGGCACAGACAAATTCTTTACAATAGTTATACTCTCATACAAGACTTTAATTTTTATCACTAAACCTCATCCAGGAAGATTAATTACCCAAAGACAATTTATCTGAGATCAGTAAACACATCCAGTACAGAACACGTTAAAGGAAATAGTGATTTCATCCCACATTTGAGTAAAGAATAGGAAATGCTTGGCAAAAAACCCCAAACAAATAAAAAAAAATAAAATGTTTCACAGTTCAGTGTTGCTTCATATAGCATTTTTATGTTATTTAATTACTGAGAGATTTGTATGAAAAGCAAATCAAGCCGGAAAAAAAGAAAATGAAGCCAATAAGAAATAAGAGTAAGGACATAGGAGAAGGCTCATGAAGATGTTAGACCAGTTTGAGTTGATGCTCAGAACCACATCAGATGCCATTTGAAATGCACCTAATCTCCGAGCAGCCTTTGGCTAGCTGAAATTAAATATTCAACTCCCACTATTTTCTATCTGTGACAAAAGTTTCAACTGCAAATTCCTGTTGACAAGTCGACAGACTCCCAAGATAAATTCAATTCGCGGATTGATTCAGCTTCATTCATTCCTTTGTCTTTTTTAGTTTGGGGGCTTTTTTAAGGTTTTTTGTTTGTTTGTTTTGGGTTTTTTTTCTTACCTTTAAACAAATTGGTTTTGTAAGGAGGAATAATACAGCAAGTTCATAAAAGCTTATGATTGTAATGTTTACATTAGAATTCTAGCATGCCTTTGAAGTGGCATGCTGCTACACGCACTGTACAAGTTGTGACCTCCCAGGTGATATCTACCAGAGACCCACCTAGTCTGACCTGTTGCAGATCCAGAGCATCAAATCAGTATCAGTGAGAATCACATGGGACCTCAAAACATGGAGGCTACTGATAAAACAAACGTACAAAAAAATTTGCCATCAAAGGCTTCGGTCTGTTTTACTAAGCTTTACAACACTTTTCTTCATTCTCAAGGATTTTTTCCTAAAAATAAAATCAGAAGTATCAAGTAGCTCTATAAAATTGATTTAAGAGCATACAACAAAAATATATCCCAAAAATATATCCATTCTGCCTGAGCATAATAGTTACGTTTGACCAAATAGTATCTTCAAGAGATATTTCTTCCTTGACATGAAGAAATTCACAAAGGCTATTTCTCCTGACTGCACGTTCCAGTAGTCTTTTATGAAGACTTTTTGTCTCACTTCTCCTCTGAGACGTTCATCCACATTTTCCAGAGGAAACTGCCACTACATTCGCCATCTCCCCGACTAGGGGGAAAAATTAGAAATAATCACTGCAATTGATGGGAAGTACGCACTATCTTGGAATAAGGATAAACCCTTGGTTTGCAGATGGAAGGTATTTCACCAGTAGGGCTCTGAACAGATTGTGTTTGCTCACCACCACTCACTGTTTTTGTATTCAGATAGTCAGGGCAATCATTGCTCTTTGCAGATGTAATCAAGCTGCAGTGCAGGATTCTGTTTCTGGCTAAGGATGTTTATTTGTTATTAAGTATAATATATTGAAAGTCATAGCAATGCTGATGGGTCAGCATAGATGCCTTCCATCATGAATTACTGAGATGCATTTCTTCAAAAAAACCTCCTAGATGGAATGTTTTCAGCTAGCTGAGGTTAATAAAGATAGCTCCTTCATCATCTCAAGGAATGGAGCCAATAACAAGTAACAGAAATAATATCATAAATCATTCTTTACAAAGCAGGATTGACTATTATTTGCTAAAATGCCTTTCACGGTGAATTTGCATACTCTTACTTGTTGAATGACAATAAGAAAGCAAAAAGGAAAGGTCACAGGGGACACAAGAAGGTAAAATACTGCTATGTACTACCATATGTGATAGCTGGGACTGATTTACAGAATAAACCACCAAACAATCCTGCCTACAAGTTCAAGGGATATGGGAGTCTATTCGTATAAGGAAACCATCTAAATTCCTGGCATGTTGAACAGTTAGCTGTTGAAAGAAGACCTGAATACTCCTAAAATGGAACAGTATGTATGTATATATATATATGTATGTATGTTATATTGCTGCCAATCTCTTACCACAATTTTTGTGCTACTCTGCAGGGGTAGATGTTGCTCACAAGATGGCAGTGTTGATTATTACACACTGCCTCACTGCACCTTCCTCTAGCCAAAAGGTCTCTGAGCTGCTACCCAGAAAAAAAAACCATAAACCCACACAGGGTGGAATTCCCTAGAGGGCTGCACCTCCACACCTGCTTACCCCCCTGTCACGGTTCAGCCTCGGCAGCAACAAAAGCGCCACGTGGCAGTCCCCTGACTCTGCCCCCCAGCAGCCGGGAGAGGATGAGAAAGAAAANACCATCTGACCCACCACACTGCATATTTGCTACCATAAATCCTCAGGATTAAATACACAATTCTTGTCTAAATCTCTGATCATCCTAATAGCCAAACAATGTGGACTCTTGTTCTTACTAACTTTAATGTCAATACAAAGCATTTTTTTCCCCCCATCCTTACAGATGGCTTTTCCCCTGTAGAGAGCAGGGATAGTCTCTAACCTGGTAGGATTCCAAGTTTCCAACCTCTCTTACATTTTCTTTAGCAGTTCTACATGATCAAGGCAAATGATTAACAAAGGCTATTTGCAACGCAGACATGCTCAAGTAGTTTTGGAGACTCTGCACTGAGCAACATTCAAACCTTATAGGACTCTTTTTCTGGACCCAAGAGATTGCATCTTACCAAATACTCTCACAACTGAGACATTTTCTGCTCAAACTCAGCCGCGCTTCTTTGCCTACCAGGGGCACTCATAAAAATCAAGACAGGTTCAGAAGGCATTTATCCAACTCTTCTTCAGAGGTTGAAAAGCAAGAGGCTTATCATTGCTATTGAACATTATGGTATATTTTTGTGGATTGCTTAAAATGCAAGAAAGCAAAAGGGCTTGGAATTCACTATCATTTATCCAAGTCTAGAATAAGAGACAAGGATTTTTAATGAAGATTGACAGCTAAGGGAGATTTGCGTCAGTACAGGAGAAAATCAAACTTTCTTAAAAGGGGAATTACACATTTTTTTTAGTAGTGAGCCTAACTCAACTGCAAAGACATAGCAGAATGAACAGCCGTGCCAGAAACAGGCAAACATACAAACCAGAGTTGCCAAAACAAGTTAAGGGAGCTTCTGGCTGCAGGTGTTATTCTGACCAACTGCCATCATCAGGGCATGGAGAAACATGCAATATAAACTGAAGCAAACCTGACAGATTCCTGTTATGTAAAAAATGAACCACAGGAACAATGTTTCTTCCCAAACAAGAGCATTAAAGATTCTTCTATTTACCTGCTGCAAAACTGGAAAATGTTTACCTATGCATTCCTACCGATCTGTCTCCAATAACAGAAGTGATTTTTAAGTAAATTACATTTGCAGCACCACATGCAAGATGAAGCTTTTTTAAAGAGCTGCTGTACATCCAACGGGACAAGGTTTGCTTTGGACACTATAATGAAAACATTTAACATTATGAGGATGGCAAGACTTCCACTTCAACCCCAACAGCGACAAAATTCAAAGTCCTGGCTGAGAGCGCACCTGTAATGGATCCAATTCTGCTTACACACTGCAGCACTGACTGCACCTAGAGCTTCAGATCACTCATGTTTGGTGTCACTTGTAATCTAACAACATCTACTAAATATAGTTATGGTCCTAAACTTGCAATATCCTTGCATGGATAGTTAAATATTTACTGCTTGCTTTAGTAAAGAGTATCTATCAAATTAATTTTTCACCTACATGGTACATATTTTGGAGACATGCTAGATTTTTGAAGGGCAAGGGGAGTAATCTGGATGCTAGATCCTCTCTACTGCTGTGGGGATCAGGTGGCTGAGGCCATCACAGCTATACAGAAGCTTTCATGTGTTCCTTCCTACTGACAATTTGGGGATCAGGGAAGAAAAAGCATTTTTCATTCATGGAGAGAACTCAACACTCTGGTTGCTCAATTGCAAGAGCACTGTTTCTCCCCTCCATTGCCCCTTTTGCCATGTAGTTGTCCTCTCTGACATGTCCTCTCGTGAAATTAGCAGTTTGCTCTCAGTCCATCTGAGCCAAAGGCCCTGGCTTGTATTTTGTCATCTCTGTTTTCCTTCCACCATTTCAGCCATCAAAGCTGCCAGAGCATCCGCTATGCACTTCCCCTGTGAGAACGCCACTGGATTCTGACCCTACTTTCCTTCCCTTTGTCGCTCCTTTCACAACATCTGCCCTGGTATCTCTTGCGAAAACCCCAAATTTGACTGGTGCCCTTAGAAACATATTTTTCTACTCCAGACCAATCTCATCTGGTGAAACAGAAATACCAGATGATAAACATTCTGGGATAAGAAGGACATTTTGTGTGCGTGTGTCTGATTATGCACTGCATGAGTTCTGGGTCCTCACATAATTAATAATCTTTAGTGATGCTAATAAATGCCCCCATAACAGAACATGATTTGGTATTCTAGGAGGCTGGAATATTAAAGCCTCTCTTTAAAAACTTGCTAACCTCTCGTTATACTGTTCCTTTCCCACTTCCCAGCTGATTGTCCGTTTCCTTCATTGATGGGGAGTCTGAATTTAGTCTCTGCAATGGACAACTGAAGAGTGCACTGGTGGGGAGAAACTTGCCCTTGGCTGCTGCATGCATGACTCACTTCAACTGATATTTCAGATGCCCCAGATTATGACCTACTTTACTGTGTATTACTCAGAGAGAATGAGTAAGACATTTCCGAGGCTGATACAAAACCGGTATTTTCTGCGGTAGCAAGGAAGAAATGCTTTCTTAAACATTAGATCAATTTTAGAATTCTTATAACAATGATTAAAATTCCCCGGGGTCGCTGTGCAAAGTCTTACCAAAGAACTGCATTGATTTTCATAGGCTACAAATCAGATATACGGTCTTTAACCGAAACGCAAGGTGCATGTTTCCATACATAAGGGAACATCTAACTGATGAAAGACCAAATAGGCCTCCATAAATAGATTTACTGTTTGGCAAAATTACAGGATTTGTGGGTAATTCGTTCAGTACTGGCACCAGAAGTAACTGTTTTCAGCCTAGTCTGCAAACCTTGTGTGGAACAGGCCTCAGAGTCAGACAATCATTTAAGCATGTCCCTAAGTGCTTTGCTGATAAAATATCATAGATCCACTGAAGTCACTGGAAGCCTTTCCCTGACTTTTATGGGTTTTTCATAACATCTTCTATGATTCAGTTTCCCAAGTATAAAATGCGAATATGAATAACAACTCTTTCCTCCTATTATTTGTCAGATCTATTTAGAACAGAAACTCTTCAGGGCAGATATTTCTTTTACATGCAGGTCCTGTGCATAGAACAATGGTCCCCCAGCTCTGGAGGGGAGTTAACTATTACCACAATATTATGCTCCAGGTCATACCAGTCTTAATTTATGGAAACTCAAAGGCCCATTTAGCAAAAACACCGAACTGGTTCCTCTTCTTACTCTAAAATGTAACAAGAGTAACTGGGAAAGAGTGAAATTCTCTGTTTTTCTATTGTTACTGGAATTTCTCTGGTTCTATGTACATGTATGAGTTCATATACTCATGTAAATCAAACTTGCTACTTAATAAGCAAATATTTAAAGAGCTGTGGCTCCAATTTCAAAAAAGTTTTGAAAAATTATTTAAATACTTCAGTGTGTGATTAGACTTCAATCAGTGCAAAGCTATCAGCTCTTCCAGGAGCTGCATTGCAACTTTGTGGACTGACCACTCTTCTTACACGCCTTAACCACTGCATTAATCTTAGAAGAGATCTGAAAGAGCTTAAAGAAATTTCTTCTTATTCCCTTTAACACTGTCATATACCTGTGTTGGCCTCCTTTTAACTGTATACTGTAATATTATATGAACATCGGTATGGAGTTATTAATAAAACATCAGCATTTTGATGTGTAATGCTCTTAGATTAAAAAAAAAAGGTAATAATTAAAAAAAAAAACAAAAAAAAAGTTCTACAGGAAAGATATTCCATATTCGGTTGCCTGTTTAATCTGCAAATGAAAGACTGAGATAAGACACCGAAGAAGAAAAACACAAAATAAGAATGTCTGCCATGCAAATGAGCTTCCTTAATACAGAAGATCCTTATCTGGACCACTCAAAAGATTCCATGTGGGTGGGTCTTTCTGTTGTGAAAAATCAGGTTTTCTTTTGCAGTCAGCATTATAGAAAGCCACTGGCATCTTTTGGATTGTTTATCAATAAATGTAAAATTAAAATTACATATAAAATTTAAAGTTTCAACTTATTTTAATTATGTCAGGATTTAAAATATCAAATTAAAAAAGAATTGTATTCAGCCTGCCTCATCAACCCAAAATGATAGCTAGACTTCTAAGTATGTTTTCTCTTTTTTTGGTGTTAATTAAATGCCCTTGCCCAACCTGTATTTTATATATATATCATTTTAAATTTTGCCTGATGGTAGGAATACACTGATACTCTAATTGGATAATAAAAATTTGAATGAGTTAGAATAATCAATCAAAGAAGGATGACCACTCTGAATAGAAATCAGAAATTTCCTGTTATAACACACTACCAAATACTTCCACCTAAAAAGTGGATGTAACTTTATCCTAGAGGTCTGTACGAATGCCTTCAACAACCTCAGAAAGTGACACTGGCATTTCTTCTAAAATATCCAGTACATTTAAGAGCTTATTTAATTCAGTTGTAAAATTCTGCTTTGGGTCAATACAAGAAGTGTGAGTAACTTCACAATTAGAGGGTGTCAACACACTGTAGTAGTTACTTACGTCATCAACAATTTTGCAAAATTTCATCACCAGTCTTTTCAAGACTGGCTTGTTGAAGTTTAGCTTCCAAATTTCAAGAAGCAAGAGTTTTGTCTAAACCCCATGGAAGTTACAGAAAGACTTACAATGTTTGTCCTGAGATTTTCAGCAGACAGAAAACACGGAGCATCCTGGATATAGAATTTGTTCCAGAAAACATTAATCTGGCGTACCACACCTTTCTTCTAGTCATTTATGTTAATTTTAGAAGAGGATTTTTAGAGCATGGATACATAAAAATGGCTTGTCAGTTATGCAGTAAGAACTAGCAGAAATTCTTCCTCATTATCACTGTAAAAAGTACTCTTCTGTAATGTATTCTTTAAAAATTACACTGTTAAATAGAGACACCCACATACACAAACACATGCAGGAACGATACATTATAAAGAAAGAATCCAAAATCTTATCAAGACATCTTATCAAGAATCTTAACAGGGTGGGATTTCTTTGCACTCTGTTTTCAATTAGCATATGCAATAGTTGTCTTAGAGTAATTGTTACCAATTTCTTTTTCCTGTATAGAGATACTTTAATACCTACAAATGAGGCAACAAAGAAAGTCAATTTGACATTTAATGTTCCGCACAAAAAATCACAGATACTCTACCAAGGAATTAATTAAAATTACAGTCACATCATAATGACACCAACAATAAATACTCATATACAGGTAATAAATTAACTCATTAATTCAGCCAGTACACAGTTGTAAATAACTATATGAAAATAAAAAAAATTTTATATTAGTGCTTTAAATGTTAGCTGTGTTTTTAATAATGATTTTCCTTCCTTGGTTGTTGAAAAATAATTATGCTTTAATAGAATGTTAAAATTTAAATTTATTAAAGAATCAGGAAGAAATTGGTTAGAAACCCACAAGTCCATACAGTATCTGGACAGTTTATTAACCAGTGATTTTAATCCTCCAGAGTTTTCATTTAAAAGGTGTTGCAGAATGGGTGCAGGAGCAGGGCCCTGGATCCACGGAAGTATTGTACAAGCAATCCTCTTGTTAGCCTAAGTGTTTAGCATAAGTAGGATTTTAGCCACAGTAGGCCTCAGTGAGAACTGCAAGTTACGCTGACAAGGAAGAAGAGCCAAGGATCACACAGACCCTGCGAGAATGGTAAACAAGGAGAGAGGGAGAGTGTCCTTCTGGAATGTTGGAGAACCTTGAAGCAGAAACTGCAAGTAGGAGGTGTATGAACATGTAATCTTTAGAAGCCTAGCCAATTAGTGTGTGACAAGTAGGCATAATTTACAATAAGTGTATAAATATCTGAGCTATCCGAATAAACACGGGAGCTTGCTTTATCACTCATATTGAGTCGGCCGCATGTCTTCCCGGGCCCCTCCCGAAAGAAAGGATTTTTTAAACACTGAAATACTGGGTGCTTTTGATTTATCGATATGGGTTTTGGTAAGGTATTTAATCAGAGATTCATCTACAATATACTGTAAGATCACATCTGTTTTGGCAAAAGCCATGGCATACTCCCAAGTTACCACTCAAGCATGGTTTTACTCCCATCACACTTATTTATTGCAAAGGACTTCCTGGATATTTAAAATATTATCTAAAATGAAACAGAGTATCACTAAACCATATAAAGGAAATCTAGATTGTCCTGTATTTTCACTATAGAGAATGCATTTTTTTAAACAACTTGCCCTATTTAATTAATGTTAAACAAGGCCTTTTAAAGTAAGGCTTTTGAGCATCTTCAAAATTTAGTATTTGGTGCACATACACAGTTTCTTCACAAATGTTTTCTTTCCTACCTTGTAGCAGAAACGTGCTCCTTTTTAGCAGGACTGAAAGATTCTTCATTTAAACCATCACCAACATACTTCAGTTGTTATAAATCCATAAATTGTCCGGGCTATGCTTTCCCCATAATAGAATACATTTTAAACAAGTCAGCTATCTCAAGCTGAAAAAAACAAATGAACTAGTTTATCGTCATTTCTATTATAAATAGAGAAATCAGTTTGGTACTTATCGGCTTGGTAGAACAGGTTCATTACAAGGATAGCAAAGTGGACAAAAAGTAGTGACGTACCATTCTTCCCCTGGGCCTTGTTCTGAAAAAAACCTTTAACTGTATGGTCACAAAGTATCCTAAAGGTTTTCAAAGACAAATAAAAATTAGGTTTTGCTAAAAATTGCAGTTACTGTGGCTGCCTTGATGGTATCTTTGTAAAATAGAAATATATCTCACTAACAATATTATTATCTTTTTAATACAAATATAATTTCATTGGCACAAATGAAAAGACTGTACAAGATGTCCTAAAATGGCCACATTCTTTACAGAAAAGTGCAAAGTTATCTATTACAAAGGAACTGGTATATAGCACCTGTTTTTCTCCAGCAGCTTAGTCAGCAACTACTTTGTGATCTCAAATATAAAGTACATTTCTCTACTACAATTGTTTTTCCTTCTCATAGGCCACTGAATCATGCAAACATCCAACACTATACGTGTGTGCAATAGAATCAGAGATTATGGTTACAGGCAGGATCTTTTTTGCCATTTGTCTGAAAAAAAAATTCTAAACCTAATGTATTTCCAGGAAAAAAACCCCTACAAACAAACTCTATCAGAGAGAATAAAGAATAGTCTTCAAGCCATGGGACTAATTTTCCGCTGGTCAATAAGACTAAAACGATTTGTATACATTGAGGAATTTGCCAGTAAGTTCTCTTTAAGTGCTCTCCTGTAGGAGACGATCTAAGGGGAAATTTAAGAATGTAGATGTCTTGTTTCCATAGCAGGGGAAGGGAACCAGCGAGCCAAGACAGGGTGATAGACTTTCTCATAATTTGCTATTTCAGGTGAAGGGAACCAACGAGCTGGGACAGGCCTTAACATAATATTGTACCATGGTAGCAGAAAGGGGATCATTAAAGCCAAGATGGGCCGTGGCTTAGTTTTCGCTAATCCTGCAAAAAATACATTTGGCATTTCTTGTGGTGAGACAAGAACTAACCAAATTGCTGATTTAGCATAAGGCCGGAGAATATAAACCGCGGCGGAACTGCTGAACTAACAAATGGCTGATTTAACACAATAAATAGCACATAGGAAAAATAATGCAGGAACAGCATAGTTAAGACAGCTGCAGAATGAGGGGAAAAGGAAGTATTTGAAAGGATCATTGCCTTTGGAATATGGAATTCAGAATTAAATATGGAGTAGTGAAAAATGAAAATAGGAGAGTTGGTTTCAGGAAACCAGTTTCCCAGAAAAACCTCTGTACTGGGAAAGCAACTCAGCACAAACAATGAACTCTCACTCTGGGAAACTGAGGAAACAAAGAACAGAAGGCCATAGGCTATGGATTCTTGAGGGGGACAAAAGACAACCCAGGAAAGTGGAATCAGCAGAAGCAGATCAGTATTAAAAACCCCAGCTGCTAAGAATCAGCAGCCATGGAAGCAAACACCTCAGTGTGAAAGGTGGGATGCTATCAAGTGCTTGATGGGCCACAGGGGACTGGGAGAGCTTGTGGATTTGGGAATGCTTGTCACAACCATGACACCATAAATTTGACATCTCTGTGGCTGTATGCCCAGCAGTTTGCTATAGCTGCCCATTACCATTATCGTCATTAGATTTCTCTTGTTAGACTACTGGATCTGTTTGCCACCCACTGCCATTCTCATAATTACCTCAGTATCCTCATAATCTGTTGTTATTGATTACATAGGGTTGTCCATCTCACAGTTAAATATTGATAAACCCTAGTTGCATTGGGTACTGCCATGCTTAAATTTATACAAGCTATTAATCAATTTAAGTTTTTAAAAGCTGTCCTATATACTTCATGTAGTCACGCTCCCTTTATTCACTTCACGATACGTTGTCCACTCCCCTCTTTCTCCTCTTACAGATCAAATCAGGCAAAAAAAAATTGCCCTGAATATGTAAATTATGCTGGTCTTTAGGAAAAATAGATAAATTTCTAGCTAAATAGGCAGTGATCAAAATTAGAACTATTGTAGGAGACAGATACAGAAATACAAAGGGAGAGCATAATATAAGAATTGGAAGAGCTGCTGCATATTTCTTAAAACTCTGGTCTTGCTGACCGCAAAATGAGTTGAGGTTTCAGCCAACATGAGTTGAACTCTGTAAAACACAAGGCACATCTGTTTTAGTGTTAGTTTATAGGACTGGAAGAGGACAGGCTGAAATAAAGATAGTGTAGAAGAGGAAAACGGCATATGCTGAAGAGACTTGGAGAAGCAGGGGAAGAGTAAGATTGCTTT
Source organism: Thinocorus orbignyianus (assembly GCA_013400375.1). NCBI lineage: Eukaryota > Metazoa > Chordata > Aves > Ciconiiformes > Thinocoridae > Thinocorus > Thinocorus orbignyianus. The sequence continues at coordinate 94,125 of VXBW01006010.1, forward strand.
TTCCAGAGGGAGCAATCACAGGAAGAAACATGCCAAAATAAGGTGTGAGAGGAAGGTGTTAATTCTTGTCATTGTCTCTCGCCATCCAACTCTATTTTAATGGGTAGCATCTTTCCCAAGTTGAACATGTTTTGCATGTGACAGTAATAGGTAATTGGTTTCCCTGTCTTTATCTTGACCCACGCCTTTTTTTTCACTTCATTTTTTCCCCCTGTCCTGTCAAGAAGTCAGGATGAGAGGGCTGCTTGGGCATTTGGCCATGGTTCAAGGCCAACCCACCACCACCACCACAACAAAAACTCCAGAGATGTCTTAAGAGTGTGTCTTGACAACACGCTTTGTGAAGAAAAGACTTGTGTAAGACTTAGAGATCACTTGGAGTCAGATAAATTACCTTCCCACAACAAGTAACTTTCACCTACTGCTATACAAGGAATACGTCTATTATTTTAACTAGAAGAAGGAAGTATTTTATTTCCACTCATGGAAAGTGTGACTAACGTTTCTGGAATAAATCCTCTGAACCATTAAGACTACTTTTTCCACATTTGCACCCGCATTAATTTTGCTTCAGGCTAGGAAATTTTGGAACTACAATAAAGAGAAACCAAAGAAGTTTTTTTAATAGTCTGACATCTAAAATAGCTGTATAATAAATACAGTTGACACAAAGCATGTCTTGAGAGCAGCTGAAAACACTCAGTGTAGAGAAAATACCATTTTTTTTTTTTGCTAAGCCTTGTCCTCTTTTGCTAAATCTGCTTTCAGTCTGCCAGAATGAATGAGCAAGGAAGAAGAGTAGAGGAAACTACCTGGTTTGATGGCCTTTTTTTCTTTTTTTTCTTCTTTTTTAAATTCTGTCCTATCCTCATGTTATTTCACTAGCTAGTCCTGAAAACTTGCCTTGAAGCTGATCACTTAGAGCCAGTAAAACAGTCATCATAACAGTCATTATATCTCACAAGTCGTTCTTGCAGCCATGGTGACAGAAGACATCAGGTCAAGCTTCTGGGGAACTGCAACAATTTTTGTCCAAATTCATCTCCTCCCTGAATGCTACCGTTGAGAGACCACAGGTGGGGAATGAGGTACCATATTCTGATCAACTGTAGAAACATGATCATTGAGGGCCACTGGAATGAGTCCATTGATTCCCTTCCTGCAGACTACCAAGTGGGAAGATGAAGTTCATTAAAACCACGGATTTGGCTAGCTTGGCTGGAAATTACAATGCTGGGTTTATTACATAATGTATTCCTCTGATGTATATTTTACTTATTATAGATTATGAATTAATAGAGGCATGATTTTAGATAAAGGAATGAAAGGTAAATGTCAGCAGGTGATAATATTCTCTGTACCAACATAACTTCTCATGTTGACTCTGTAGAACCTTCCCTGGAGGCTAAATCTGGCAGGCTGTGATTTATGAAGGAGTTTAAGGTGTATATTTGATAACCAACTATCCTAATTACTTCAGTCATTATCATTCTCCTTCATAATTTTGGTTTCATTCCAGTATCTATTGATGTCTACGAGAAGGCTCTGCTATTATCAAGGGAAAGCAGATCATATTTCAGTCTAATTGGCTTTCAATAGCTATCATCTTAAAAAGCACTAAGTTCTCAGCTCTAGAAAGACCTAGGACACTGACTTAGGGCTCTAGTTTTTTTCAGTTGGTTTTTTTTGGTATTTTTTTTCCGCTTTTGTTTCCTCCAGACAGCCCCAAGTGATCAAAACTTGGCACATCTGACAAGCTTTTTGGCCAGCTGACTATTTATCATGGCACACAAACTCGAAGCTAGGAGTAGGATAGGCTTGAATTCAAGTTAGGAATGTTTCCTCAATCTGATTATTTTATTGTAGTTTCTGTAAATAAAAATAATGCATTTTATAGTCCATTTTTTTTCCCCATATGATTTATTATTACTGTTAGGTTTCTTTTTGTCTTTTTTGCTTTTAAAAAAAATCTGTATCTATTCATGTCTTTCATTTTTATATTAACAATTTATTCTCTCATCAGATGCAAACTATTTGATGTTGCTAAGCTCACACACAGCCATTGTTATTGTTATCAGTATTAGTAATGGAATCATTATCATTCTCATCACTAAAAGCTAGCTCATTATCTGATAAGTCAAAATTTCCTCCCAAAGATTTTGAGGTATTTGATTTTCCTCATTTATATTCTCAGAAGTCATTTCTTCCTCACTTGCTGGAGATGAAAATGTACCTTCCGTAAGTAAGCTGCCATTCTGCTCATTATGCAGCTTTGATTATTAATTTTTCTTCTTTGTAGCACAAGAATGATTGCATTTTAACTGGTTTCTGGCTCTCAAGGGATTTCCTTTGAAAAACAGCTACGAGGGGTTAAATTGTGATTATGTGGGCTTGAGATAACTACTGCCCCAGCTACTAAAATCCATGGGAGCTGAGAAAACTGACAGTTGAACCACAGCATCAACTGGTGGGCAGGTTCTTGGGGAATAAACTTTGGGAAGAAATGGTAATCTTCTGCATCCCCTTGGTCAACTTTCCAGCATAGAATATTGACTGTCTTCATATCTATCTGCAGGATGAGGTGACAGTCTATCCAGCTTGCTTCCATCACGTATTGTTTAGTCTCTCTCTGATTTTTCCTTGGCACTATATAGAGGGTGAGATTTTCTTCTCAGAGCCACTTGTTTGATGTGGGAATACTTTTCTGATCTTTCACGCACGTGGTTCTCGTCTTTCAAAATTCCATTTCATTGTGTAACTCGGACGAGGAACAGAGTTCTCGAATGAGAAGAGCCAACACACGGACTGTGGAAGAAAATGTAAGAAGTTTGGGGCACAGGAGGAGTTGTTCCAGTTTTGCTCTGCTTTTCTCTCACAAACAAATATTTCTGATGATGTGGTACAGAAAACTACCTGATGTGTGAGCTGTAAGTGGCCTTTTAAAATTCAATTAACTTTATTTAATGGGATTCATGCGTTTGCAATATCAAGGAGTCGCATTACTGAAAATTAGTTTCAGTAATGTTCTTCTAATATTACTGCACAGCTATTTGTTGCTAAATGGAAAGAAATCTAATTACTGGACTCAGTTTCTCACACAGCTGATACAGCTTTACCCATCTTTCCATATATGACATGAGACTGTGCATGCATACTACTAAATCATATTTTAAATCTGAGATATCTGACCACTTTAGGAAATCAAGCGCTTCTATTCATTTAGCCAGGTGCATTCACAGCCTGAAATAATTGAGATTCTTGACTTCCATTTATTTCTCAGGCTTTAAATTCTCAACTTTAACACAAATTATGCCTAGAGAAAGGTTTTCGCCTGTGCCATCCTTGCATCAGCCAACTAAACAGGCCACGACATCAGGCAGATATAACAGTTTTTATATGGAACTCACCCTTTTTTTCACAATGTACCCAGCAAAGTTTATTCAGTATTTAATTCAGCTGGCCTCTCAAAGGAGAAATCCAGATTGCAGCCATGTTTGAAAGCTTTAAACTTCACTCCTTCCCAGAAAATAAAACAACTATTTTAAGGATCTGGAATATCTTCACAGATCTTAAAGGTCATTTATCAATTCGAAAAAAAGTGTGGACTTAAAATGTCACACAAGCATTTTGCCTGCCACAGAAATGTTAGTATTATAAATTAAACCTGTTAAAAATAAATTTAATTTATGGCAACAAAATTAATCTGTTTCAAGACCACTGAAGTCACAGTCTTAATGAAAATATGAAACCGAGGAGTGATAGTTATTAAAGACACGTAACGACCATGTTTCGTTATCACCACATTGACCACACAAAACCTGAAAACAGCACTGAATTTTACTTAAACAGAATTCATATTTTCTTTGCATTTTTCTATAAATTGCAGGCTGGTGAAGGTTAAGAATGCAAAATTTAAAAAGGCCCAATCTATAGCAATTTAACTTCAAATTTATATTTGATTTAAGAAAATGCAAGACAGACTGCATACAGAATGGTATGCATCTTGGTTCATTTCAGACAGAGCTGTAAGAGATTACAGGTTTTTCATAAAATAAATCATAATAGATAAACTTCTCTACTTTTCAGTACTGATCAACCTGCAGAGTGCACTCTGCTGGCGACATAACACATGTTGCATGAAAACAATAAGAAACAGAAAAAACCTGAATACAAACCAGACAGAAAGTTATTTTCAGTGTTTCTGCTTATACTGTGATCGTGGAATGCAAAAATTTCTTACCTGCATACACTCACAGAATGGATTAAGAAATACAAAAACATGTTATTCGTTATTAACTGGATCCTCTACAGGTGATTGAAGAATTATTGAAAATACTGAATTTAAAGACCTTTAAGACTGATATCTTTCCAACAAATTTTTTTTCCTTATACTTTTCAAGAAAGAAATGCTAGAAAAAGGCAACCATTCTTTTTCCCCTAGCAGTGGCAGTCTGGTTCTCATAGAAGACATTTACGAGGAGTTTTAGTTATCTGTTATTCTTTTTGTTGGTGCAATGTGAAAGATTTTTGAGCTAGGTATTTGAGTTAGATATTGTATGAAACAATTCTTAAAAAAAAAGATGGAGGTTTTGTTAGTTTTATTGAACTTACCACAGGAAACACTAAGTGCAAACATAAGAACAGAACTCCGGAGTAGACACAGAAGGCTTTGCTCTACTTTATTGGGTAAAACCACAACGGGGATGTAAGCCTATTACCTTTTTCGGAGAAATGCGGAAAAATATTATACCTTAAGAAGAAAGATCTTAAGTTATATAGAAAAGGGTTTCCTGCTAATTTGTAGTGCATGAGATGATCACCTGTAGACTTCTGGGTTAAATGCATATAAAAACATATAATCAACTGAAAATAAATGTAAAATCTAAGCGCTTATGTCAGGCAAAACAGTAAACAAATTGTAAGAGTTGATATTTTAACCTTCAGGACAGGGATAGAAATTCAAGCATGGCAGAGGAACCTTGGTACAGCAAAACGTGGTACTTTCCCGATGGAAGAATCACAGCAACAAAAATTGTGAGTATTCCCACATTTGAATAAGATTTCAGGCAGTGCTGTTTGCTTTGTTCCTTTCCTTGGGCTTCTCCCACATGTCACCTTGCCAGGCAGTGGCACTGGCAACCTGTAGCTCTCCCAGTCTGACACCTGCTTTAGATGGGCACCTGGGGTGGTACCCATGCTCCTGCTGCCCCTGATGGGTGCTCTGCCTTCTATGGCAGGGTGCAGCAGACACCTTCTCTATGTTGCACAGACCAACCTGTGGCAAGCAGAAATTCACTGTTTTCAAGTGAATCCAACAGCTGACTGGAGAACTTGGAGGTTTTTTCCTGAGTTCTCACGGAAAGGTCTGGACATTGCATTTACGCTTAATTTCCCCACACGTATAATGGAACAATAACACTTACCGCATACAATAAAGCACCTACTCGACCTGAAAGCCAGAACAGATCTTCATAGCCTTCCAGCTGCTCCAGATATTGTCCCTGTGTGCTTTTCCTGCTCTTCTTTGACATAACGCTGCACAAATTTCAGACTTTCAAGTATCGTTTATAGATTCAAACACTTTTAGTTTTTAAATAGCTTTTCTGTTCTTCATTTGGAGGGGAAAAATCATGTAACATTGAACACGTGCTAGAATTACCTGGAGATGAATGGTCTTTGATTTTCAAATGTGTATTAATGGGTCAATATTCTCCTTTCTTGCCATATACAGATCTCTCATTAATTATAATGTCACTACAGCAGCAGAATGAATTTGACCTTACCCGTTGAGCACCGTGTTTTAGTATTAATAGTTTTTGTTCTTAATAGCAATTGGGAAATACAGCCAGACGTCCTAAATGATATATTCCAATCTTTGCAGCATGGCTCTTCTCATCCAAAAACACGCAATAGGAAAAAGAGTGTTAATAACAATTTATTTCTTTATTTTTTTTTAAGAATGAATAGATGTCCTTAATGCTGGGATTGTATAAATTTAATATTGACCTGTAGAGTTACTTTCCTGTAAAGGCTTGAATAGGAATTATGCATCTCTGGACTAAGATTAATAGCACAGCAATTCGTTCAACTTGGCGTCTTTTTTTTTTTATAAAGATAAAATAAATACATAGCTGAGTGAATCCAAATAAGAAAATATATCAAGTTCATAGAATGGTTAGAGTTGGAAGGGACCTTAAAGATCATCAAGTTCCAACCCCCCAGCCACGGGCAGGGACACCTCCACTAGACCAGGTAAAGGTAAAGGGTAGCATATAGATAATTTTTCAGGAAATGTAATGTCTCCAATTCTAAGCAAACAGGGTTTTGGTCTAAAATTCTAGTATTTTAAAATATTGAAAATTTAGTAAGCAAAAGCGTGACTTTACAGTGTTTACACCAGGAAGAAAGGGAGCAATGGGGGCATTCTGCAATGGATAAAACGCGAATGAACTGGATCGTAGAAGCACATTTAGTAAGGTCATACAGTACCAGTTCACCAAGAAATTCCCAGGCATTGACAGGAAGAATTCCACAAGGAAAGCCTTTATGCTGGAGAAATTAATCATGAGATAACAGCAAAGTTTAACTGGACAATATTAGAGATGTTTTATTCAGCCAAAACCTGTGGACTTTTGTCAGGTGTTTCATTCAAGCTGTTAACAATATCAGTGCAACACTTAATCTGAATGGGCGAAAAATAGAAAAGCAAAAATGGAAGGTGTCATTAGAACAGTGTCAAGCCACGATGTCCTTGAAAGCAATTAGTAATCTTATGCAGGAATTTAAATGACACCAGAATAGAAATCTATGCGTAAGGCGTTACAAAGAAAGGAAGCAGCGAAACAAACAGACTTTGAACAAATGATTATGTCTCTCTTGCTTAAAATAGAGCAGACTTCAGGATAAGTTTAGGATCTATACAAAGCGACAGTTACACAGGACGAGTTACCGTATTCAAATCTGAAGCTAAAGGCTTCAGAGAAAGTCCTTTCTCTTCAAGAATGAATCCTTCTGGCTAATTCCTGCTGTGGCAAAATCAGTGTGTTGCCTTACCTATCCCACATTCCTAAGGAATCGCTAAGTAATCATGTTAGCACCGGGAGCCACTGCCCTCCTCTTCCTTTAGGGTCATTATGTGCAGAGGTAACTATGATGGAAGAAAAATGCAGCAGTTTTAACATGAAAGTAAACTCCACCTTCCTAATTCAGTTCTGCTTCATTTCTCAGATTTCTCTCTCAAACTGACACTATCTCAGCCCTGTGGGGCTGGGCAGGGTCCCTACCCGTGGTCTTGTCCTGGTTTGAGGTAAAACAGAACTAATTTTCTATTCAGTAATTTGACTTTTCAGTTAAGACTCTTCTAACTTTCTGAAATTAAGGGCATATTATTCAGACAGTGTCTGCTTCTAGCACCTAAGGTCTGATGCTCATTGTTGCTACCAAGAAATGGTATGCAGAGAGGCTCTTGTTTAATACTTATTGGTGTTAATAGGTCAGTGAACTTTGTTATGTACCAAGTTGGAGGGTCAGAAGTAGAAGATTGTAAAGAACCTGCAGGGAGGAGCAAACAGGACAGATGACCCAAACCTGACCAACGGGGTGTTCCATCCCATTTGCATCATGCTCAGTATAAAAGCTGAGGAATTAAAGGGTCGGCTCTTTCTTCAATGGCCAGCGTCCAAGGAGGATTCTGTCTGTTCATCTGCCTTTGATCCTGATCCATGGGTTCCTGAATCCTGTGCTGCTGAGTCCAGTCTGGGACTTTCCTAGTGCCTGCTGGTGAAGCGATCATCATCCTGGGAGCTCAATACTGTTTTTCTATATATTTGTATATATTTCATTATTTTTTATCAGGAGAAGTTAAATTCTTTCTAAAATAAAAAAATATTAAGTGCTTTAATGAAAACATTTTTATACAGTTAATAAACATTATGCTTATTTTGCTACATTTGGATATGTCCTGAGTATTCTGTGCGATAAAAGACCTGTTGCTGCAAGTTCACAAAGTAAACAGGTTTAGTAAGAGTGGACTCTGAATTCTTGACTAAGATGTCATTCACTATTCTTTTTTTTTTTTTTTTTGTGTCTGTGTGGATAGTTCTGTACTTACATTAGTTGCCTAGGTTGAATCTATCTTTAAAGTTATTAAATTATTAGAATGCTTATTCATATTAAAAAAAAGCATACAACTGGTGTTCCTTGAGAGAACTGTGATACAAGAAAATACCATTACATGCCTTGAGCTGATACATTTTTATGTTTTATGCTACTGCCTAAAGCACAACCACAGAGCAAAGAAATGAGAAATTGTAAAGGCTACTGAACACTAGAGATGTGAAATCAGCACTAGGTTATTTAGCACAGGTTTTTAGAGTGATATGTAGGGGAAACGCACTGCTCAAGGACTCTCCAGCTCACTCTAACTGTAATATTTGGTGAGCTACTCTGTAATACAACAGCCTGAAATATAAAAAGCCAAAAAGAAAGTAAAGCCCCCCCCCAATCCCTCTGCAAACAACCCTGCATCAGCTATCTTAAAGCATGTTTCTTTTCTAATGTATCATTGTCTTGGGTTTGTATCTGTTTCCAGGTTCATTAATATAAAATGCCGATTCTGGCTATTTTCACAATTATGCATTTCCATCTCTGTTTCTTAAAGACAACTATTAAGCATCCTCCATTTCTATCAGTTTCCCTTGTTGATAAAGGCATTCCGTCACTCTGAGAACTCAACTTATTTCAAGATGAGGTTTCTACCAAATGGAATGAAGTTCAATTGGGACACGTCGCTTTGGTTTACTTAATTTTAGAAAAAATGCATAGATACTTATTTGAGTATTACTGCTCCCTCTGGACAGTTAAGCACACGGACAAGTTTAAATCAGTTTGAAGAATTGGCATTACCTGGTATTATTTCTTCTTAAAGTAATTATTCCACAACAGATCTTATCAGTGCTCCACAAGAACAGGAGGGAGATTGTGCCCTCTTCTATGGGCAAAGGTTTGGCAATAGTCAGAGTGCTAGGACCAGGGGGACACTGCATGGAGGTGACATGCTCTGGCACCTTGTGTTATTTAACAAAACAGGGACCTGTCCTAAAGAGGCTGCTCCCAAGGACAGTCCAGGAGGGAGCAGGTCCACTGAAATGAAATTCCAATAGTAACACAGGCGAAAACGTTAACTGTAAATCAAGGAGACAGTTTAGTTCAGCTTGCCAGAAGGCTTAGGCTAGTCTGAAATTTAATGTCATCTTCTCAGATTTATAATGATATGACCAGGTACAGAGTCTGACTTACCATCTTTGATCCAATAAAATATTCAGGCACATTATTTTCAACTTTAAATGTCCAAGTCTCCTCTTTTCAGAGTCAAATTCTTCCCTGATGGTATGAACTCCAGGCTGATTCCATTGACTTTTACAGGCTTTCCCCATTTACTCTGTAGTCAGTGGAGTGACTGTAGATTTAAACTAGTGTAATTGGGAGTAAAAGTTGGCTTTTTAAGTCTACTTCTATTTTTAAATCTTCTCTGTCACGTTTCATGAGGTCAGATGTGAAGATGAATTTGTTGTTTAAGCTTCTTCCTCCTGCAGGCAAAAAGCTTAATCATTTTTTTTTTTCTACTGACCTTGTCTTGTCTAAAGATGAGTCAATGAATCAAGTTATGAATGATATATCATGAATAAATGATTTATGCCTGGTCAGATCAAATATGATGTATTACTCAGGTCCTTGAGTATTATTGCATATAAAGATTTATCCGAAGTGTCACACAATTGGTCAGGGAGAGAATTCTTAAGTCTTTGTACGTCCTCTTGGAAAAAAAATAGAAAGCATGTAACTATCCTCTGACTAGAGAAATTTAACTCAGTGAAAATCTCTGTCTTTGACAAAGGCTTAAGGACAGTCCAGCAGTTACACTTCCCTGCTGGAATGTAGAAGGACCCAGCTACTCCTGCCTTCCTCATTCTTTGCAAACTCCCTCCACCTTAGTCGCACTGTCTGTAAGAACAGGAAAATAGAAAATCTCTTTAGGTCATATGAGTGTTGTGACACTGGACCAGCTCAGACACCCCGAAGTGCTCCCACAACATTGCAATTTATTTTTGTGCAAGAATTACAAGAGAAATTTTTTTTCCTAGTATATTTATTTATTTTCTGGCTCAGGATAATTTTCTGTCTTAGCCTTTGTCACACAGATTACTCATTATTGAGTCCTAAGAGTATCAGAACGGAAACACCTTCTCTGACAGGCGTTTTTCAAGAAGAATTGCATCACAGCAGTAACCAGTGCCCTCTCTTAGGAGATTTGATTAAATTAGCAGCAAAGCAGTTCCTCAGGTGGGATACATTAGAGATCCTTGGAGTGTGCCAGCTGAGGCCTGGCCATAACTCTGAATGATCTTTGGAAAGAGAATTGGTGCAGAAAAGTTATTAAAATAAGCTACTTAAATATTCATTCGTAACTCTCCTACTGTTACTGATGCCAACTGTGCCACACTGTGAAGGGCCTTCAAACCACCAACCACATCTACACCTTTTATGTAGCATTTTTTATGTCTACTTAATGATTTACGTATCATGATTGATTGTTCATTTCCATTCATTCTAATTCATAAAATGATGGGCATCAACACATGTGATTTGAAGCAAATTAATCTCTTCTGCAAAGGCTGTTTTCTCAGAAATCTTAATAGATGACAGAAAAGTTGGGTAAATATAATTATTATGACAAGAAAGATTTCCTCTTATCCTGAAAAGGCAGTACTACCAGCAGGAGCTAAATGAACAGTTGCTTATTGCATAGGGATAGCGAAAGCCTCGTGGGAGGAAGAGCAAAAAACTATGAGGAGACCAATCATCTGTCAAATGCTTTGCACTGTATGGTGACCAGAAATAAGTATCTGCCCTCAGTTTACAAAGCTGTGTCAAATTGCACAGCCTAGAGTCAGTTCCTTGGATGGCCAGCAAAATAAATGAGGCAGAATTCTGCCACCCTAAAAATGCACAGTAGGAGGTGCAAAGCTGGTTGAAAAAAACCCCACAATGCTGCAGCCAGTCACTAGAAATTTTTCTCTCTAAATCTACTGATGAAGCATCAGCGAAGTGTGCCACGGAACATCAAGTTAAATTCTTCATAGATTAATAAAAATGTTACATGCCACGAATTTATGTATTGGATTTTCATACTGTAAAAAGAATTATTTAAAAAGCTGCCTTTTTTTATTTCAACTGCTACTTTCCCTGCTATTTTATAATAGCGAATGATAATGAAGTTGTCATTTTACATATAGGATAATAAATTGCCTTGCTATGAATACAAGGCTATTACTCACTCATAGGGCCCCGATTATGTTGTGCCAGGAGAGCGTGACAAGCGCTTTATGAATGGCAGAGTCCTGAAAGTGAACTCAGTCAGTGTTTATTACAGGGTCATCCTCCTAGAATTTAAAAATGTGAACTTCATGCGTAGGGGTAGGATCTAATTTTTCACGCTCGCTGTATAAGTAACATCTGCACATCGAGGTCCCCCATCATAGTTCTGCATCTTCATTTTTAGGTAACACGGTGATCTTTCACTTGAGGAAATGCACTGACACATGACATATGTGGAAACTTACTCAGCTAATTTGACCATCTTTCATATCTAGTCCCACGCTGACAAACACCTGCCTGTCACCCAGGCTAGAGACAAATCCGTCTTCATGAATTCTTACACTGAGCTCTATTATTATTCAGGGGAAAACCGCAGAAATAGTTAGAAATATCAACTTGTTTGTGGTAGATGCAGACAGCAAGCTCTTTTTCCCCCCGCCCCGTTTCTCTGGATGCCATATTCCAGTTTGGAATATAACAGCTCCTTTTTGATAGGTATTAAGACATTTCAGCGTCTGACCGGTCATGGGACAACACACCCTCTCTCACGATATGCATTAATGTAACTTGGATTTAAATCAGTTTTTCACCCTAAGGATTTCCCTCTGTGCTCTCCAACAACCTCCACAGGCTTGTACTATCAAAATAAATGCATTTCGCAGCCACTTTCTCTCTTCAATATTGACACTATTCACCCATTTTTTTTAACTTTAGATACTAGTTCTTTAAGTTTCATAACCAACTCCATGTGAACGCTACCGCCATTGTGTGCTTTATATTTTATAATTCTGTATTTTCAGTTCTTAGAGTACATCTCTGTCCTTTATTTTCCCTTCTTCCTGTATAAAATACAGCGACACCGTTCTGATAGTTTGCTGTGCTCATTGTCTTCCTCTCTAATCACACTGAAGGGATCCAGAAGGATACTGTATGAAACTGGTTTGTATCATACAGTTTAAAAAAACCAACTTATTCTTAAGGCATGACAAGTTTAAAGGACAGGTTCAACATCCAATCTGAAGTGCAATACTTGCTATTAAACCAACAACGCACATTAAAAAGAAGTAAATATTGGCATGGCATTAGCTCTGATGTGTGCTCTCTTCTGTGCAGGAAAAATAACCCTTAACCAATGGGAATATTAACCCCTGGCATAGCACTGACCCCAGCTCAAATATACCCAAAGATGAATTGGAGGCTTTGGATGGATTTCTCTTGAAATGAGATAGTCAAGCAATGTCAGAAAGCGCTTCCATTTGTTTGAGGCTGAGCTACAAAGAGCAGATCAGATCTGCACTTGATGTGAGCTGACAGCCTCAAAGCAGCGATCGTGGTTTTACAACACTTGAGATACAGCCCAGAGCCTCAGCAACTGAGAGGAGGGCTATAAGCAGAAAGAGATTGAAGTTTGTTAGAAATAAGGTCAATGGACTGCTCAAGGTCACTGTACTGAAAGAAATCTTTACCTTGGTGCCTCTGTGTATTTGCCTCAACAAAGGCTTTAAGGCTTTTTAAACTCAGATATTTAGACCTGGCTTATCTTACCTAGTTCTAGGATCACCCATTCTACTTCTTGCCTGTAAAGGAGAAAATGATGATCCATTTGTTGATGCTAAGTGTCTCAATATCAATTCAGCTCACAGCCCCACTCTCACACTCACTTTTATATACTCTTCTGGTGGAATATAGAAACTAAGATACCTGAGTTTCAAAGACATGATTTACTACTGTTTCTAGTGATAAAAGTCATACCTTGCTCTTTCCAAAAAACCAAACCATATCACTGTGGCATTGAAGTCTCCTACTGGTCTACAGTGTGTTCAGAACTGGTTAAGCTGGCATCAGAGTTCTTTGGGCAAGAGCCAGACCTCCGTTGTCTGCTTTCCAATACCTGGGGCAACAGAATACTTCAGTTCCGTGGCTGCCATACCTACACTTCTTATAAAACTCAAACACCTTCATACTTACGTGATCCTATAGAGTCCACTCCCATATGGATCTGTGTGCTACTACTTGGATAACAAGTCCAGGTGCAAGAAATGCCACAGCAATATCAAGGTTAAAGAAAATAGTGGAGAGGACTGATTATATTCCCATTCTGTATCTATTCTATACCAAGACTGACTACTTGAAATGCTTATATGTTAAATATACATATTTATTATTATTATTATTATTTTCTTGCTTATCCTCCATGAAAGAGGATAATGGTGCAATCTCCTAAGTGGAGCCACAGAAGACTTTGATACGCAGGCAAAGAACGTTAAGCTTCAATGACATTTTTCAGTAATAACGACTTTCACAGATCTATCAGCAGGAATTGAAAATAAGATACTTGTATAAAACTGTTAATATACAGTTGGTTTTTATTCTCATGGCACAAGTTTACATGGCTTAAAGGAAACATATTTTGAAGGAATATGTTTCACCAATCAGTCTTTAACATTACAAAAGACATTCTAGCGAGAGCTGTGCTTTGTAAGGAGCTAATGTATCAAACGAGGTTAATGATCTAGCCATGATTAAAAACATTAACAAGGTATCACTTTTATTTTTCCTTTACATCCCATGAGCAGGAAAGCAGTTTCAAAAAACCCTATACAAAACGGACATAAAATTTGCAAATATGCATTTGTTTAGAATGAAACTATTTCATTACACCTCTCAAGGGCTTCACAAATACAGGAAAGCCTCCAAGTTCTCCGATACTATAAGCAAAACACAGAATTGGTATTTTCATGAGGTAACTACCTTGTAATTTCAGGACCTCTGAACGACAGGAATAAGCCTGATCACCTGAATTTCATGTAATATTACATATCATCCAGTTTCTCAGAACTGACTGATCTCTTTCTTCAGAAAGCATTCAGATTGTTCAGTAGATTTCTTTTTTTCAGTGTCTCACCCTGAATACTTTGAGTTTGATCCAGAGTCTCTGTTTACTTTTCAAATTCCTCATTCTCAAATACATACAATTTCTTCCTACCTGAAAGGCCAATCATCTGAACATTTTGGCTCTTCATAGATCAGCGCCTAAAAATAATTCAAAATCAGTAAATTATGGCATCCCAGGGTTGGGAGGTTCTGTCTAGCTTATTTTTTTTCTTCCTTGCTTTTTTCCTTCTTCCGAGTATGTTTTAATGCCATGGGATCCACGTTACTGAATCAGCAGCTTGAGAGGCATATGTTACAGCTCACTGGCAGAAGCAATTAAATAAAAAGGAAGCAAAACCAACAAAAAAGCACAAATGAATATAATTCCAAATCATTCAGTGCAATGTACATTATAGACATCTTCATATTCCAGTTTAATTTCTAGCAGAAAATGTAACCACGGAACAAGAGTTGCCTAATTCACAACCACTTTCAACAAACTGTCTATTACTGAATTCCAGGCTGTAGCTGCCTTCTCTGCAAACACCCTCATGATCCACAAAAATCATATTCATAACACAATCAAGTAAAATGTGCTTCTTAATCAAAGTACGTGGAATCTACTTACATTAACAACCAATGTTGCCTTTTTATTACTCCTATGTTATAAAAGTACAAATGGATATAAAGTAAACTAATTTTGCAAATAAGCCATTTTATTCAGGCTCAACATTGTATAATGTGTTATAAAAATCAACCTTTCATTGCACATTTCCACATCACATGCTATTTATTGGTTGCCAGGAATCACTGTGCCAAGTTTATACTCCTGTATGCTCAAAACCCCCCTGTTTCTGAATATCCTCACTTGACCAGCTATCAGTCGTGGCAATTTGATTTTACTACATGAAAAATTAGAAGTAGATGGCATGAAGGGGTCATCATTCAGACGTCTCACATCCTATGACAAAGAAAACACAGCTTGATAGCTGTGTGTAAGAAGGCAAAACAACTGCATATTCTATTCAATTAGGTAAACTCTGGCAGGTAAAAATAACAGTTCCTATTAAGACTAACGTGGTGATCATTGTTAACAGCCTCTGAGCTTTAATCCTCTAAGGCACACCCAAGAGGACACACAACACACTCCCACGCAGCGAGGTGTGAATGCAATGCTAAAATCTGGCCTTACACAGAAGAATAGTATTTTTCCAAACCTGTACTAAAACCCCCCAAATAATATCTGCTGCAAAAATCTTCACTTGCGCTTTTTTTCTTACTGTAGGCAGTTAAGATACTTCAATGTGAAGTGTTCCCTGAATTCATTACACTTCCTCTGGATATGGAATCACATTCATTTTCCATTTGTCTCAGAAAACCAAATCACAATATATGTGATAAGAGTATGTTGCATATTAACTTGCCTAGACTGCAAAGGGAAAACAAAGAGAATTTGTATTCATCTTATCTGCTCTAAGTATGAAATATTAAGCATCTCCTTATTTCTCCTCTAGTGGATTCACAGACTACAAGATGTTTCGGCTGTTGAGAACAGGAAATGAGTTTGCATGAAGAAAAAAAAAACCAGCATCTCACCACTTTTTCAGAATCCTCAGTATAACGGACTGAAAACAGTTTCTGAAGTACTTACTGAGTATTATACAGAACTTTTTAAGGATAAGGGGCAACAGGAGTTTCTGTAGCAAGCTAAAACGTCAGTCAGACCTACCCATCTCACCCTGATGTCATTCAGACAAATATCAGGACTGTGCTACATAAAATCTGAGTGGGGCTACGAGACACACTAATTAAAGGCTGTGAAAATACACCGACAGCTTAGACAACCCTCCAAAATGCCACCTGTATTAAGAGCTTGTAGCAGGTGCTACAAGAACTTGGTATTACACTGCTACATTACTGGTATGTTCAGGAGAGAGTAGTTTCAAATAGTGGAAAAATAAGAGGTCTCTGCAATACTATTTATTAAAAAATAATAGTTCTATTAAATTACTGCCTCAAATCATCATATCACCTATACCACTACATGGTAAAAGCAGCCACCCAAGTGCATCATACCATCTTATCATATCATATCATATCATATCATATCATATCATATCATATCATATCAATTAACTGGTCAGTAAAAGACCTTCTTCCGAAGCCCATGCTTTGAAATACCACTTTTATTTCTATCAAATAATCCAGGAATGATCAGGCAAGACGTTACACTGTCTTAACACATGACAAGCTTTCCAGAAACACTAAAGGCAGCACACATTTAAAAGAAAAATAAAGAGCAAGACTTCATTTTCAAAGCCTTGTTGGAAAATAAATCAGAGGAAAGCAGCTTAAACACAACTCTCATCTTTTTTAATGAAATGGATTAGGCAGACAAGTAAGCATACACTACATTTATATAGCAAAAAAAAAGTTGTTCCACGCTTCTATTCTGATTACATTTCTTAAATTAAGCCCTTGTATTAATTCCAATCTGTGAAGTTCGTAAGAAAATGTGTGCATTAATCCATGCCAACATTTATAATGACAATTAAGTTAACACTAGATTATAATACATCACTCGTATAGACACATTTATATTCTGCCCTGTGGGTTTATGTAACATTGACCAAGAAACTCCTGCCCACTTTTGCAAAAACACACTCTTGCTTGTAATAATTTATGTTGAGAGATTAAAGAGAATAGACTAAACACAGCAAAACAATATTGTGATACCAAATTTTTGGGGGAAATTCCATAAATACTGGCCAAATTCCGCTGACCTCACTCCTGTGGAATAGTACCCTGATAAGCAATTACAGTAAAGTCAACCCTGTTGAAAAAAACAGACTGAGTCTGTAAGACTGAGGAAAAACATAACTTTTCAGTAAATCTGAATCTGCAAGTGTACATATTCTCCAGTTATGAGGGGTGCGTGTGAGTAATAGTAGAAATAATCAGGGATTCCAATTAGGAAAAAAAAATATTTTAAAAATTAGGCTTGATAGCACCAAAGCTTTAGTAAACATAGTCTAATTTTGATACTCTTAATTCCTTTGCTTCCTAGGTGAGTATTTGTTATTCTTAGGCACTTCCTAGGTTCAAGTGTGCATCTTCAAGTACAGGTGTGTGCATATGGCTTGGGTCCTTACCACCCCTCGTCATGTAAAACACTGCAAGACAGTATCCAGGTTCTGCTTCTGTTCTAACCATCTTTTCACACTCAGGTATTTACACATGTAACTTTCATACGCAGCCATCACGTAATGAATGGCACGCACAATGTTAGAAAAAATAATAAAAATAATGCTCTTACATACTGCATATTTTGTAGGCAGGCAGAAAGTAGTCCACCTCTGATTAAGTTTGAATATCATTTCTTATTCATCACACCTCAAAATGTTTATTTCAAAATTTCTTAGACTGTCTGCCCACTCTGGAGTTTTTGAGGGAATTTCCAGGTCCAGACATTAGAGAGCAAGAAGCTAAAAAAGAAATACTACTCTGTAGGCCCCACAAAAATCTGCTTCCATCCAATAGTTACTTTGAATTTAACATAAGATGTCTCCTTATATTTTATTCACTTGGATCCGAGCAGGACTTTTCCATCACTTTCAGCTGTTTATTATGGTCAGCTGTAGCAGGAGTAAGAATCTCAACATAAAGGAGATGAGCTGGTCTATCTATCTCTCTGTAATCTTCCACCATGCCCAAGTAGGATGGAGAAAGCAGCTGAAAAGACTCAAACACAGAGGGCAACAAGGTCTAGAGGTGGAGAAACTAAACATGCTGGGGCAAAGCCTTGTAACTACAGGAAGGGGGACAAAAAAACAGGGAACTGGGGTGACAGAAGAACTGAAATGACCAACCGAGGACACTGAGACTGGGTGGGGAGCAAAAGCATGACTGAGTTCAGAGGGAGAAAAGAGGGGGATCAACTTGGTGGTTGGCAATTTAAAGGGGAGACTAAGAAGTGATAGCTGGTAAGTTAATGGGATGACTAAGAAGTGATACGGAACAAGAATAGAGACAGAAAACTGGTGGGAATGAACAACAAAAACAAAAAGGTGAAGAGAAACAAAGTCATCACGTGGCACAAGGATATGAGAGAAGTTGAATGCAGGGGGTTGGAGATGGTAGCAGAGGGAGAAAGGACAGTTTAATGGTCCAAGCCACCAAAAACTATGTGGGGTGATGAGATCCTACCCCTGCATTGTGTATTATAGATTTTTTAAAACATTTACTTGCTACTCTGGAGCCTCTATCACAAGTTTCGTAGACTCAGAGCTCCAACAGAAGACACCTTACCATGTTTTGAACTATTTCAGTACTGCATGAGGCAAACTGCTTTCAAAATTTAGATCCCAGGCATCTTAAAAAGAGATTTGTTTCCTGTCCTTCACCTTTCTGTGGCTGGCGGAATACTGCTAAAACGTTATAGAGTGCTAAGGGAAAAGAACACCTTCCACACTCTGCTTGTTTCCTGAGATAGCAACCATAATGCATGTCAGAGGTACCCATTTCTGAGTAACACTGATAACAGTTTGCAACACAAGGCTTTTGAGGAAACTCTTAACTGCTCCCTTGAGAATACAGTTCCAGGCATAACTATATTTACAGTATTTAATAGCTTTTAAAGCCAGAATGACCCATACAATTATCTTGCTTGATTTTCTGCACAAGACAAGACATAGAATTGCACCGGGCTCCCAAAGTTCAGTTAGAACAGATACATTCCTAGCAGACAGCTATGCATATGCTGACAGGTACTTTCCTCCCTGTATTTTCTAATGCATCTTTTGTTCTCAGTCACTCTCTTAATGGAGATAAAATCCTGTGAGTGGGCACCTGGGACCAGACAAAAAAAAAAACCCTCAAAAGATAAAGATATTGGTCTCTACAACTTAAAAATAAATCCCATGGCTTGAAGGACAAATATTCTTGTACAAACTTTCCAATATATGAGCTGTGAAATCCTAGAGACCTTGGCCAAGCGTTTCATTGAATGAAATCACGGTTATCTTTTTAGTCCACAATTAAACCAATTACAGTAATCTAATAGGTAAGAAATAAAATGAGAGATTTCATGAATCTGGGAATTGTCAGAGTTGGAAGGGACCTCTACAGATCATCTAGTCCAACCTCTCTGCTAAAGCAGAATTGCCCAGAGCACGTCACTCAGGACTGCATCCAGGCGGGTGCATATTATTTATGGAAAAAAGAAACTCCTTTTCCCTGTGAGGGTGACCAAGCACCAGTACAGGTTGCCCAGAGGGGTTCTGGAATCTCCATCCTATGGAGATATTCTAAAGTAATCTGGACATAGTGCCTCCTGGGCAACTGTCTCGGGGTGACCCTGCCTGAGCAGGACCAGGTGACCTCCAGAGTTTCCTTCTGCGATACCTGAGAGATTTAACCTTTCCCCACCGAAAGCTGAGGTGCCTACTTTTACACCTCTAGACTGAAATACTTTTCTAAAAAGTAAGTGAAGCAGTGCAAAGTGCTTGTTAATTTTCTCTTGTAGTCATTATTTACATCTATGCTTATGTAGATGTATAATATCACCGCAAGTAAATTAGTGTTTGTACAACATTTTGAAGATAAGGCGTTTACGTATTTGTGTGTTTGCATATTTGCACAGATACTGAACATCAAAATAGTCCTGGTTTTCTTGGATGATAAAAGCAATTCACTGCCTTTTTTAAGGTTAGTACTCAAAATCCAGCTCCCAGGTACTTATTATTCATTTGAGTTGATTGTACTTTAGCTTCTTTATGGACTCCTTAAAACATGCACTAATAAAAATCTTATTAGCTTTTTACTATCAACTGTCTCAACATACAAATATTGCAAGCTGCAGGGATTTTCTGGTCACTGTGAGCATGACTCTAGATTACTTAGTAGTCAATGCATTTGTTATACTGTCTCTGGCAGTTGATGTTTCTGAAAAGGTAACAGATTTTTAGTATCATTCAGGCAATTTGCAAACATACTTCTGCCTTTAAGGGCACTCCATTTATTTCAACACAATATAAGAATGTACTCAATCTCAGTAAGCTACTATGATTTACTTCCTTTGGCTGATATTCCACAGCTGGATGGGCAAAAATTCCATGTTAGAAACACACCAGGTATTTAAGACCGCAACTTGCCATAAATTCTTTGAAGCCAATAGGTAGGATTTAAAAATCAATGGGAGGATAAGGCACAAACATGCCTTTTCTGAAGCTATAATGGTCCAAATATTATCACTGAGCCCTTGTATGTAAGATCTGAGCATTTGAAATAAAAGCCTAGAGATCCAGAAATGTGAGACGACGTTGAAATCAATGCATTTCAGTCCTTAAGTAGCTCGCTTGATTCATCTCACCCACAAGAACATATGATTATCTCTAGAATAGACAGGCATTTATCGTAGCAGGGCTTTTTTGTGGCAGAGTAGTTTGCAGTCCGCTGTTTTCAAAGTGGTTCTAGGAGGACATTAGTGAGAAAACAAGATAAATGTTTTAGTGAGGAATTACATGGTTGAGAAATCATACGTACTCTTCCCAATTGATTCTGAATGAGTACACTTTGGTTACATTAGGGGTGGTTTTGGTGGAACATACATACTAAGACCAAGGAAGCAGTTACTAAATTCACCCAGCAGAGTTAAAGAAAGCATTAATCTATTTTTGGTTTCTTAATGGCACCTGACCCTATATCACATAAGACAACAGACATTGATTCCACAGCGAGTCAGCAGTCTAAAGAGAAGACGTTACTGAACAAACTCTTAGAAGAGTGGTCCCTAGTAGGAAATACAATGAAAATGTAACGTGCACAGTACATCCCAAAATACTATCACAAAATAAAACATACAACTCAAATGTGGTTATTCCACCATTTAAGTATTACCATAATAAAAACCGTGGAAACAGGGGGATGAACCAACATTGTAGTATAAGAAAAGATGTCACTCTTCAACAGTTAGATTCTCTCTGCAATAAACAGAACTGGTACCAGCATTAGCAAAAGAATAATTATATACTCTTGCTTAACAGGTGCCAATTAAATACAGGATATAATTATGTCTGAATTCATGCAGTCGTGCTGACTGACGTTGAACATATTCCCCCATCAGTTGGAGCTGTACAAGTCCGTAGTCCTGCCTCTGGACACACTTGGGATGCTTTTGCCCATGTTATAACAACAATTTGCAAAGAAATGTAGCAACGACAAACCTGAACGTGTCCAGGCCTGGGTCACCAGTAATAGAGGCCCATTTGCCAAGGACTTTTGGAAGCAGAAACCCAGACCTGTAAACAACACTCATGTCTTCCTATGTGAACACACACTTTAAAAAGGCTTTCACTAAATTGTGCACTTTGAAATTTTCCATAAGGCATTTTTTTACATTAATACAAATATTTTTTTCATTTTTTATTGTAACCTGAAATGTTTCTGTAAAGTTTCCGTGGCAAACCGGGTAACAATACATTTAACGTTTCCATCAAATAAATTATATTTCGATTCTAAGTATCTATATAAAATTAACTTTTTAAGCTCTAACCCCAGAATCATCTGAGATTGTAAAACTCTAAACCCAATAGGGCTTAATAATTTCACCTGTTTATATTATTAAGACCTGCAATTCTCAGACGTGTCCTCTAACCCCTTAGAGGTTGAGACACTGAACCTCCTGCTCCTTTCAGTCATGGATTACTTCAGGTCAACGAGGCAATGGTGTGATTACAGCCTTTCTACAGGGCTTCCACCAGTGCCAAACAGATCCGAGTTCTAGCCCTGCAATATGCTTTGTCACCTTGTGCCTTCTTCAGAGGTGAATTCCTGGTTCTGCAGTAGAGAGCAAATTTATATCTTTCATGTACTTTTTTGACAACAATCCCATATGCTGGCCACCACTGATGGAATGATCCAGCCTGGACCAGTGGTGGTGTGCCTGAGTGCTGGAATCCCAAATATGTTCCCAGAACTCTGAGGTCTCTTTTTCATTTATTGGTCTCTGGAAATTTTGGGAGACCTTGAAGTGGGCCAGTTTGGTAATGTTTAAGCTTATAAAGCCTGTAGCCTTAAAATATTAGGGCAGTTCTTTTATTTAACATAAAGAACCAAAGTATTTTTGTACGAGTGTAACTGCCGATTCAAACTTTTCATATCATTTGAAATCATCACAAAAATGTTCCCTCCAAGAGTCACTGGAGAAAACAACTCTTTTTCATACAGAAATGGGATAATCAAAGTTTATCTGTATTTCCACAACTGAGGTATTTATTGCTCCACAGGAGTAAAGATGTTGGATTGCACTGGTGAGGGTGTTCTGTGCATTTCCCGATTAACTCCGGTGCTGAATACCCAAGGAAACGCCACATCCTTCAACTACTTACTCTGAAAGGAGCAAGGGAGATAAGTTTGCTGAGAAGTTAAGAAATACAGTTAAGTCACATTTTTTTCTGACGGAGCAGGCCTGGCAAGCTCACCTGGGTATACAGCTGGGATGTCTCAGAACCAGGTCTTCAGCATATTGCAGCATTTGCAAGATTGAGCTCTTAGTCATAAAAAATATATTTTACATATAAAAACACAGCAGATGTCCTTCTAAAAAATTGTATCTTAAGTGTTATTCCCTCTCATTATGTTTTATACATTCAGAAACAGACATGTAAGAGATAATGTGAACAGTGCAAAAGACTGTTTTCTGTTTATAAAACCACGCATCGCAGTACCTTTAAGAGCCAACTGAAAGAAAAGTTGAGAAAGGTTTTCATCCTGGTCCAAGTCGAACTTTTAGTTTCGCGAGTTGTAAACAAACGCCTCGGAATGCAGCAAATCCTCTCATTTCTTCCCAGCCAAGGTAGTCTCAAACACATCCAGCCCTGCTTTGAAGTAAACCTGAGCTGAATTGATGCTGCTCAGCACCTCCGACAAGGCTGCCTCGATGGTCTCATTTGACTGACGTAGTTTGCGGTGCTCCAGTGCCTCCAGCAGCACCGAGAACTGGCTTGTCCTTTCATCTACTCTGTAAAGAATGTTTCTAAAAGAGAACAATGGAGAACGGTGAACATTTTTACTCAAAGCCATTCATCTGGAAGCATCAAGAAGCTCTGCAAGTATCAGCCACGCCCTACGGAGGATATGGATTATGCACAGTAAAGCTGACCCATGGGAAACTGAAGGACAACTGCATATTTATTATATAAACTGCATCTGTTCCTTGATCTAGGTGTACATACACTGAAACATTCACAGAATCCCTCCAAGAATCTCACATTCCTCTTTGACCATTCAAGATTTTATTCAAAATCATGAGCCCAGACTTATCACACTCCCCACGAAGCATTTCATGCCTCAGCTGGATTCCATTTATTCCCCTCTAGAAAAAGTTTGGTTATTACCGTGGACCCTAGGCAGGGATTTCCTCCCTCCCTCCTATCTGTTCCTGTTATTTATTTCACACTTCAGAGGTGAAATTCTAGCTGCATTGAAGTCAATGGTAAAACTCTCACTGTCTTCAGCAGAGCCTTTATTTCATCAATAATGCTTTGTGGCATCAGAACAAGAGCAACCCATCTTTAATGTCACATTCTTGAGGAAGGAAATAAATGGAAGCAACAGCTAAACCCTTATGAAACAAAATCTGTGTTTTCTTACAATATCTGCAAGACTTTTTAATGGCTCCTATAAAAACCTACGTGAACATAATGTCTGATCCCTTGGAAATGTTATCTGTACGAGCTGCTGAAGGCTCCGAATTCAGAGCCTCATCAGTGATTTCTTTGAAGCAGGCTCTGTTATCTAAAAACTGGTGTAATCATTATCCTAATTAGAAGAGCACATAAATATCATCAAT
The DNA here is from genome assembly GCA_013400375.1 of Thinocorus orbignyianus. Classification (NCBI taxonomy): domain Eukaryota; kingdom Metazoa; phylum Chordata; class Aves; order Ciconiiformes; family Thinocoridae; genus Thinocorus; species Thinocorus orbignyianus. The sequence goes on from VXBW01006010.1 coordinate 118,225, forward strand.
CTCCGCCCAGGAGCACCTTTGATTGTAAACACAAGTGAGTGAAATCTGAAATAGGAAAGCTACACGTGATTTAGTGCAAGACTTTATCCTGAAATACAAGGTAGGTGTTCAGGGCAGGGGAGAAGTTGTTTCACAGAAACCAGCAAGAGAGCAGGACATCTGACACATCCCAGACACTAACTTCAGTGCACGACACAGCAGGCTCAATGGCAACTCCAAATTCAGAATAAAACTGCCAAGTACCTGTAAGACAGGTGACTGCAGAAATATATCTTACTGTGAGTCATCTAATTGCCAATCTACAAGAAGAAATGGAATGAAGTAGCCCAATAAAGGACACCACAGAACATCTACAATCTTCTGCCATGTTTTCCAGATCGAAAAAATGCTCTGAGTGAGGGGTGATGATTTTAAAAGAGATGAAATAACTCCTATCCCCATAAGACAATTTTTCAGTCTATGTTTTTATCTTCTTATATTGGGTAAGAACATCCAGACCCAGCAATGTGACAGGAATGGTACGCATTCTGTTCTGACAGCAAGACCCATTTTTAGTGTTCCACAATGCAATACATGACAGTTTTCAGCAGAGGAGAGAAACGGTTTGAGTCCAACCCCGCAGCAGAAGGACAGCTTATGTAGTTTAAAGAGTAGGTCACCACTGACCTAGATCATTTAGACTGAAGCAGGTGAGGAGCACTTGCAGGAACAGAAACCTCCATCAAGAGGATGCTAAGAAGCAGATGTGGCAGCAACTTCATCAGCTTGCCAGAGGAGGACCAACCGCCTGCCTCCTCGCTTCTGAGCTGATGCTACTGTTCCTTCAGACTATCCAGCAACTTACACTCAAAGGTGACTAAAGTTATATTAAGGACTGTCCCTAAAGTGTCTCTGTGATATAATAAATGAAAACTGTGCACGTTGAGAACCAGGTAAATTCTTGGTTGGTTGGTTTTTAAGGGTAGACTGTGCTACAGGAAATACTGTAGTTTTCAAAGCGGGGATTGATTTTGCTCCCTCTGAAATCAATTCAGAGACTCCTACTGAGATCAGTGCGAGCAGAACCAGACTTTTGAAGAACTCTCCTCTATAGTTCCCATGGTTCACAGGAAGACAGAAACCTGTTCACAACCCCGCAATGCCCTTGAAGAGCAGGGGCAACGCTGGAGATAATCACATAACTTTCTACTCTCAGTAGGCATGTGACAGTCCCGTCTGGTTGCTGGTGGCCAGGAGAGTTTGGCTGAGCTAGAATTCTGCTCCACATGCCTACAACACTGGCCTCTTGATCTGTATTTTGATTCCTCTATTCCTCTATGGGGTGTAAAGCCAACGAATAAAAATGCCATAAGACAACAACCATCAGCAGAGCAACACCAACTCGGACTGCTAGAAAGTAGTCTCTAAAGCGAGAATGACCTGAAGACTGGAACATCTGGGGACTGCTGGAAAACCATTTGTGGTGAATAGGAATGGATCTTCTCCTGTCCCACCTTCAAACGTGCTCTAGACGTGGAATACAGGCTGGAAAGATGGTTCATCTTGACATACAAGGATGGTAACACAGTTTAACTCTACTGCTGGCATTTTGGAATCACAGGTGATTCCACAGGCAGGTAAAAGGCACTGAAAAAGACAAATATTCCTGGCACATCCCACCTAACTACAGCACATTCAGTGTCTAATGAGAAAAGCTTAGTTATTTGATGAATGAAAGACACAAGCAGTCTGCTGTCATAATTTAAAATAATAACTTAACTTTTGCAAAAGTAATATGATTCGGCATAAATGATTGAATAGTATGCCAGAACATATTTTTGTTTTTATTTCTATGTATGCAAATAATAAGTAAAATTATATGGCATCTGGGTTTTTGTTTTTTTTTTTTTTCTTTCTTCAGATTTTCTGCTGGAAATTCTCACCAGGGTCTTGTATTTTCCAATTACTTATCTTTCCTTGGCAAGCCATGCCACCCCTTTGTTGTATAAAATGATTTCTCTCTTTATGCATGTTCATGAGAGTCAATTTATACAATTTTATGTCTTATCTCTGTCCAAGCTTCATCAAATGAAAAAAATGGCTAGTCCAGTTTATTACTTCCAAGCCTTTACAAGTCAGAAAAGTGTTTTCATTTAAGATTACGCATGGACTGAAAAACAAACCCCAGCCATTTCACTGGCGCAAGATATCACTATGTGACCACAACATGCATAATGATACCAAGAGACTTTAATTTATACTGTGAAATTCAATTACTTAAACATTCCTTAATACAAATTGGTTTTGTAGCCTACACCTCTGGAACAACAATCCCAGCCTCTGGCCTAATTGCTTAAGTATCTACCTTCATCTTTAACTATTTTGATTTTATAAATATAATTCAGTCAGCCTGACCCACACAAAACTTTTTAAAGAGACTCCTAAACAGAAAATCACAATATATTATTGATGACACTAATGAAATTACAACACACACCATTCATCTCAATGGACTTGTTCCAACGACACGTTAGTGGCCTGAGAAGTGAAACACTGAAGCAGGAAACCTTATTAATAAATTTAGGCAGTACCATTGAAAGGTAGAATGGCTCCAAACAAATGAATCACTCTTAGTGAACTAAAGCAAAAATCTATAAAAGTGAATTCCAAAAGAACTTCTTCCATAACTTTCATGAGCCCTTTGCAGATTTAGGAACGTAAGCAGAATTGATCGAAATAATATCATTAGTGTAAAATGCTGATTTTCCTTATCACAAAATGGATTTGGCAAATTCTTGAATGACCGATCACACAAACTATCTTGACTTTAACACAACTTCAAACTGTTCTGCAGATTATATTAGAACAAGTAGACAGTACAAGCTAAAACTAGATTACTACATTAGTCCTGTCACGAAAAAAGATTTTTTTTTAGCTTACAAGCAAAGTTTGTGTGTAGGTAACGTACAACACAAGCTGAATTATTCAGGTACTTACAAACAGCCTCCGATCTTACAGCTTACGTTTCAGATTTTGAAAAGTTATTATTAAATCATTAGGACACGAAGGCAAGCGTGCAAGTCCCACAGAAAACCAGCACAGGTTTTCTCTAGGGAATCACATCAGAACTGTTCACAGACAAACGCTATGGGCAGCCTCTATCTATTCCAGTTATAACACAATGTGCTCTGACTAGACCTGCTTCAGCATCTTCAAAAATTCCATTTTTTAAATCCCCCAATTATTTCTTCTTGTAGTCTCCAAGAAAAAAAAAAGTGCAGCAGAATCAGAATTCTCTGCATTTCCCTTTTTCTTGATAATGTTCAGTTTTGAAAGCACTTTTTCTTACATCTAGGAGTTGGTCTGCATTCATGTTCGCAAAATATAAAACATTATTAACCTGGCAAATAAATAAATGCATTCTAATAGCAGTATTTCCATGCTGGGACTTCCAGTTTCACAAGGTGTTTATTTATTGGAGGGCATAAAAATATTACAAATTCTTCTCCCCTGGGAAGTGCATGAGTTGATTTATACTAGTTTATTTACACTAGTTTGTACCTCAGAAGATTTTACAGTTGAAGGTATAGAAATCTTCCCTTCATCCTCTGGATGCCTTATTCTTTTGATCTCCAACGGGGCTTCTCCTTTCTTCTCTTTTATTTTTTAAACTTTTTTTGACACTCATATACAGTTCTTTCCTCTTACTTATTTTATTTCACAGCTCAATTGTGCCAGAAGGTTTATAATTATAAAACTGGAGCTGCTACCACATAGAGAAAGTGATATATTTAAATTGTGTATATCCTCAAAGGTGAAAGCCTGCTGGAAAGGAAAGTATTTGCATGGGATCAGCAGTTGGCAAGCCAGATATCAAACCTAAAAAAAGTCCAGCCAACTGAAAGGCATTTCAAAGGCATCATTATGTGACAGTGGTAAACCAGATCAATTTGGTCCCTGCCAGATAGAAATTTAGCTTGTGTAAGAGACAGGAGTTAGGACACCTCTAATTGAGTCAATTACGGCAGATGGAGGTTATGGTAAGTCTGCATTTAATAAAATCCTGTTGAGATGTGGGACTATAAGGAGATAATTATTGCAAGTCTGAATTCATTGCCGAGAGGCCAATTTACAATAGGACTTGTTAAAAAAATAAATCCTGATTTTGGCAGCTCAGTGAAGTGTCTTGAGGCTTGGTTTGGCTTGATTGGCTGCCAAATAAAGAAAGAAAAAAGAGAAGCCAAATTGGAACGATCTTTTATTTCTGCACAGTTATCTTTGATTACTATACTTTTTTAAAGGTAATGAAAGAGTGCAATGTTGCAAACCACACTAATCTTTTACTGAATTATCACTAAAGCCAACACTCTCTGTAGCATATGTTTCCACTTGATGCACCTTCATGGCTTTAGATCTTTAGTGACATGGTTTAGTGGTAGTTTTTGTCAGTCTTAGTTTAATGGTTGGACTTGATGACCTGAAAGGTCCCTTCCAACCAAGACAATTCTATGATCTGAGTGCACTAATAGGTCCAACTGGCCCTGACCAGCCTTACTTGGGGCCACTTCCCACACACCCTGCTCACAGAGCCAGGATCTCTGTTTCACCCCAGCCCAGGTCTTCAGCCCCAGCCTGAGCCATAGGCAGCCTCAAGCTCCATTGCTGCCCAGCAGCCAGTTGATCCACACCTTGATCTGTAGACTACATCCTGGCTTGACTTGCATCACCACAGGCTTGCCTGATGACCAAGGCTCTTGGCTGAACCTGACAGCCCCTCCCAAGGCCTCCCCAGCTTGCATTGCTTGGGGACTACTAGCCAGGGTTCAGTGGCCACTGCCCTGCTGGCCACGGCAATATTGGCTCCCTATCCTTTAAGGAGAAGCCAGCACCCACCACCCTTGACAAACTTCACCTAAAGAGGTGACCCCATCAGAATTGACCTCCTGACCCTCCCAACTTTAATCTAACCCTGGAGACTGTTACAGACTCACCTACTAGATTCCAATTTGCATCTACGAGCATTAAAGATCCTAAAGAGAACGTGGAAGATCTATTAAAAAAATCAAGCTGAATAAAGGTTGCTGGGGAATATTTTGCGATCAAAACTCAGCAAGCACAGAAAACACTCACTTTCTGCTCTGAAACATGTAAGAAAATGATTCTCTTGATAGTTGTTTAATTACTGTCAACAGTAATAAAAAGCTAAATAAATGCTAATCTTGATTTTCTGATAATAGGACACTGCTTTGTGATGGCTTGGAAAAGATTTCAAATGGGATGCTGTATCTATGACAACCTGTAGCTAAACTTTTTTCACTTTCATTAAATAAACAGTAATTACTTCCTTTCTTGTGATTTTTGATATTTTTGTGGCTTATAATAGCAAACCAGCTTCTAGTATAATAGAAAATAACCATGAATGAATGGAAGCTGGAAGCTTGATGCAAGTTACTGATCATAAGAGGATTGATGTTCTGGAACAGCCTCAAATAAGAATAATGGAGCTAAGAAGTCTCACTAGTTTAAAAACTTAGTTTGAGTAAAATCAGGCTTCAATAAAATATCTCTTTGCAAGGGCTGAACACCAACATTGCTTTGCCTCACAGTTATTTTCCTGTTGAAAATTTACAGAGATTAGGAAGTTTATTTTTTTCTTTCTTTGGAGTAAGAAAGAAGAGTCAGTGCTACAGCTTCAACAGAGTAAAGTCACAGAACAGAAGTGGAAAGAAAAAGAAAAATTATTTTCTCCCCTCAGCCTCTCCTCGTAAGGCTCCAGACCCCTCACCAGCTTCGTTGTAAGCGATTATTTATCTCTGCTAAAGAGCAGCCCTCTAATTAATTACACATTATTTTCTCTAGGGTTTTATAGAAATTAATTAAGTGGCTTTATCTAGAAATTCCTGAAGAGGCCACAAAATGCACAATCAGATTCTGCTTCTCAAACCCCATGTGCAGCTGAATGCAGAACCATAGACGCTCCACAGAAATGTAACAATTCCTGGAAAATCCCTCAACATGTTTTCTGTAAAATTTCTTAGAACAAGGACTTGCATCTCTACTTCAGAGTGATGATGCATTAAGCAAAATTAATATAAGCATAGTCTAAAATGTTATTTGCTGGCAGCAACTGGTATGAAATATACTTTGTTAAATTTCAAACGATGTCGCTGTTGGTAACAAATGTTGTTCTTTGATTGATTTATGCTGCATTCGCTTTCTGAATGAAAGAAACATATGCTTATGCTGAATCATTTGGAGGAAACTATTTTTCTTTTAAGGATGTCTCAGTTTGAAATGTACAAATTCAAAGCAGATGTGTGCTACTATTTTGAAGGACTTGAGGGAAGTGAATTAATAAAATCATTTCCAAATGGCTCACAGCTGATGTTCTGAGGGCTTCACAGGGATTTTTATCTAGAAAACCTGTAAAAGATCCGATTCCTAAGGAAGGGGGTACCACTTCTAAACAACACAGTGAGCAGTGGCCAGTATTTGATGCAAGAAATTGGCTTGACCTTGATCTCCAGTTCTGATCCTGACTGGGTTTATCACCTCAAGTAACTCCACACAATGAGACCATTATCATTGCAGCCAAAACTTGGAAGGTCACTATCATCTGAGTTAATTATGGATAAAAAATTAATTATGTCATAATATCTGCTTTAAAGGAAGGCCTGGAGTTATATTTTCATTGCCTCCAATACCACGGATATAAACAAATTTAACAGTTTTTTTATCTCAGTGAAGGTAATTTTCCTGTTAATGATCCTGCCACCCATTGCCTGACTAATACCTTAGTAGGGAGTATTACATACTAACTATTTTTCCAATGAATTCCACTTATTTTTTTTACTATATTCAAGAAATGTTCCTGGCTAATATTTCAAACATGTATGAGTGGTTCTTACCTGTCATGACCAAAAATGTGGAACCACGTATTCCTTAGATCTAAAAAATGCTATTGATCGTACTGTTTACAAGAAAAATGAAATAATGTATAAAATATTAAGTTTCTTTCATATTTAATAAATTCAAAACCTAGTGCTTTAAATAAATTCCTGAAATCACAGGGTATTTTTCTCTTTAACCAAATATTCTCAGCCTATTTAGCACCATGCACAGACGTGAGTGAGGTCTCCAGAAAGGGAAACCAAACAGGAACTGTGTCCCAGTTGGAAGAGCTGCTGGGTGTTGATGTGAGAACTCTGCATGGAGCTTGTTGAATAACTCTCAGCAGAACAACTGCAGTGAAACGGGCTGAAACATCTAATAAGGCCACGTATCCAATAAATGTCATATAAAAAGGCCAGGCTCTCTGCAAGGTCAAGACCATACACATTCATGGAAAGCATGAGGAATTTCCTGGATGAAGTCTTGTCCTAAGGGCCACCAACATCATGTTAAATTACAACAGACATAATAATATTTACTGTATCAAAACCATAGTGGGTCTGATGCATACTAAGGACAGAAATCTCTAAGCGTACCACTTAACCTAATTAAAAGGATGGAAGAAAATTCATGAGAAGTACACAAAGGACAAAAAAATTAAGGTATGTACACCCAGCTTTGCCATTCATATCAGGAAAGTGAGAAACCTGGTTTCCAGCCATGACATAATCCCTAATTATAGTGGTTTTCTGCTTTTGCAGGTGTAATGAAAAGATTTTCATGTTTCCTGTTTAAATAAGCTTTAAAGTCAACCATAATTACATCTCTGCAGATGGCCAATTCAGCAGTATTTAGGCAGCAAATGCTCTTTAAATAGTAAAAATTTACAAGACAACAAATACAGTCATTACTTCATGGTCATTACATGTACTGGTGATTGCAAAGGAGAAACCGTTTCAATTGCCACTCAGATGGATCAGGTGTTTTGAGTACGACTTAACACTCACTTCATTGCATCTTCTCCGTATTAAGGATGGGCATAATGCAGCATGACTATCAGTCAGGAGAAAAATAATAACCGTAGCAGGAATTTGTAAGAGCATTATCAAACTAGTAATTGCTACTGATGTACATCAGGATAAACGTGCTGCTCCACACATGGAAGAACTTTAAAGAGTCAATATCCCAGCGCGTGAATTCTATCTGGCCTAGAGAATGGAAACATCACTCCCCAAGGGACTGGGAAGACTGGGTCAGAACCTCTCAAAGTTGCCCAGTGCAAGGAGAACGCTCATTCTTCTGGAAAACTGTTCCTACACAAATATTCCATCATGAATTAAACAGCTCCTACATCTTCCTAGTGAAAATAGTCCTGGGGAAGGCTTTTGCACTACTCAGAGTTAAAGCTTCATTCCAACACTATGTTATATTGATCCACTGAATGAGCAGATTCGTGACTGTATCTTCTTCTTCTCAGTGCCTCAAATTCCATTTTGAGCATCTGCACCACCTGGTGAGCAGGAAGTGATCTCAATTATGTCTGATTTCTGGTTGTTGCTCAACAGAGAACAAAGTTCCTTTTTTCCTCCCACCCATATGATGTTTCCATGTAAAAGTTGGGTAAGATGTTTAAAAAGAATGCAATGAATAAATACTTCTTGAGGTTGTTACTCCAGATTCTGCACCTGACTTAGATGTACAAATTTGACTTGAAAACATGATTTTAAACTGAAATTAGTGTGCCAAACAGGTTATTGCTTTTTTTTTTTTTTTTTTTAAAGGTAGAGATAGCTGCATAAGTGCTATTAGAATCCAGTGTTCAGGATTTAATTGGAAATATTTCTTAGTTTGTACCAACTTAGTTAAATTCACATCATTACTTGTCATGCCATTAACTAACTGGTTTGCCTCTGGTTTTAGGATTAGTAAAAATAATAGTAATAAAAAAAATAGTTCAGAATTACAATTATATTCTTATAAATTATCTTCTAATCAGGGGTAATCTGCAGAGATGACTCAGTCTATTCAGTTTTATGATAAAACCCACTTTGGACTATGCTCTAAAAAGTCTGGATACTGACTCGTGATTATCACCACTTTTATAAATCCTGGCCATCAAACACACAGCATCTGTTCATGGGAGCATATACACTGAGAACCTGATCCTTTCACTCAGTGTCTGCTACTAAAATTGTGAGGAAAACAATCTTCCAAGTAAGCATTAACTAAAGCTTGACGAAGCACCAAGCAGCACCTCAGGTGTTCTGACAGTGCACAGCTGCCTCTCTCTACCTGCCTCATCAAACTTCTTCTGGCCTTCCCACATTCCTGGGAAGATCCTAACATCATCCTTGGAATATTTCCTGTGATCTTTTACGCCACTAGGAGTTCATGAAGCGAACTCTTCTGAAGGAAGAGTTTGAAGGAAGAAGAAAATGAGAAGACATTTTAGGTGTAAAAGATACACTGGGGCAAATGTTTATCAGAGAGAAGGGAGCTGAACAAGAACTGCAGAGCCAAGAAACAGCAGTGGGAGTAGAATGTGAAACAAGTGATACCAGTCATCATAACTCCATCAGTCAGATGTGGAACAATTATAGAGATAGAGATTTTGAAAGGCAATGATTTTACGCTAAGAAGTCAAACAGAAAAACCACTGCTATACAGTAAGATAAAATTTCATTTATTCTGACTGAATAGCAAAATCTGAGGCACGTTATTTTAAAACCAGCACACGATACTTTCCTTCTCCCCCACCGTCATTCCAGTATCATATTTACAAACTGCATATGGCAGACAATATGAGATAGAGCATTATCAGCACAACACGAATCACTGCAGTATTTCCCACACTAAGGATCATCTCCAATCACTCTGCTCTGCAAAATACATTGCAGAAAAAAATAATAATAATATATATATATATATATATATTCCATGTGTTTAGTTCAGGTCA
>VXBW01006010.1:128141-146728 GCA_013400375.1 Thinocorus orbignyianus
TGGAAAAAAAAAAAGGAAAAAAGAGAAAAAAAAAGAGAAAAAAGGGAAAAAAATAAAAAGAATCAATGCAATGAGAAAGAATTACCATCTTTGATAGGAACTCTGGGACAGATTTTTTTCCACATGACACTGCACTACATGTTTCCCCATGTCGCTGTTTAAGATCAGTGGCATATTTGTGTCTTTAATGTTTGTCCTCTGTAAATCCAACGAGCAGCTTGTTTTCATGCAGGGATTTAACAGGGACTCTAATTTTCCTACTAAACACATCTCTAGAAACTGGAGTCTTAGGGCACATGAATCTTGACACCTGAGAATCTGCTGTTTATCAGCAAACCAGAAATACATCCAGTGGGCTCTTACATCTGTCAGCAGCGTATGTGACAAACCACAATCTGAAGGGAAAACATTTGTTCTAGCAAACAACAAACCCTTGAGTGGCAGGAGATTAGCAGTGACGCAAATTATCTTTTTTGCGTGGTGCTAAAAGCAGCTTTTGATTGTTCTTTCCTTTCATGATGGCAAAATCAGGGTGCAGAATGGATCATCACTTACAGAGAGTATTTTATTTGATGCCTTTTAATGTACTGTGTTGTTGCAATTTTTTAGCCCAATGAAGTGTTAATGTCACACCTGGGTATCCAGGATAAAAAGAAGCAAAAGGAAGAAGTTGAACTTGCACAAATGAGCAATAAAAAGCTGCTGGAGGTCCTTTTCGAAAACATAGATTGTTTTCAAAATCCTTACTTTTCACCTGCTGATTACTCCATTCACTCAATTACATCTGCTGAACAAAGCACAATGGTCCTTGCAACTACTCCGTAACTAGTGGCGGCAGATGCTGCTGCCTTAATGAACAGGAGAAACTCATCAAGCTAAGATGAAACTTGTAAATGAAAGATTTTACACAAGTTGATTTTGATTCTTCTAAAAAAAAATGTTAAAAGAACTGCCAGTCAGGACATAACTGGTCCTTAAGCAGTGGTTTATTAAGAATAAACCCCACCTAAACAGGAGCGGAAATGAGAGCCTGAGCCCTTGCGTGCCTGTTTTTTTGACTTTTACAGACCAAAGTCAGCAAGCTCTGCTTTTAGTGACTCCTTTGGATTTGGAAATCTTGGTGGGAGCATCGCAGGGAGTTCTAGGAAACCTTAAATCCTTTCTACTGGATCCACCTAGTATCAACAGCAGCCATCAAATATGAAGATTAGGGTGAGTTCTAGACACGGACCTGGAGAAATACGACGAACAAGAGGAATGGCCTTAGGCAAACGTAAGATTTGAACTCAATATTTATAAACATCAGGAAGATACAGGCTGACTTGTTACCTGTGTTATTGCTGGTGCCAGTGTTTGGGTGGAAAATTCTGTGGCACGAAGAGCATGCAACAGCATGACCGGAGACTTTGAGAACTGAAGAGTTTTAAAGACCAGGTGATGCACGAAAGACAAAGATGTTCAGGAAAGAGTCAAAGAGGAGATACATCACTCAGCATGGACACATTTGCCTGATTCACCTATCTACAAGCATTCATTTACAGAAATTAATTGCATTCTCTCTCAGAAGCCACATAGAAATGTGGTTAATCAGAGTCAGGACAGGTGTCAGTGAGTAATTCCTTGACCTTATCAGCCAAGATGCTTCCACCGAAGGGAAACTGCCCCAGGTCTTTGCTTCAATTTGTGTCTATTTATGGCTGAAGCACCCTTTGTTTAGAATATAGAGATAAAGAATCTTTTTCTGCCCCCAGCAGGCAACCGTACAGGATTCACTGTATAATGATTAGGGAAAGAATTTGAGAATTTCTTCAGCATTTGCAGAATCATCTCATATCTCAGTTGAGAATGACCATCTCATTGAGAGGGCAATCTACTTGAGGTCACCTTCTACTCACAGTGCCTAAAGGAACAGAAACTCTGTTCTTACCTTAACTTTGTACAACCCTGCAGTGCAATCTATGTTTATTAGTACTAGTATCAAACTATGAGCATCAGAAAATATATGGAAACATTCACCACAAGTAAATTTCCACACTGTGGGAGAGGAAAGCAAGAAACAGCCAGAGGGAAGACACATATACAAATTTCTACTGATTATTCCATTAAAATAATGACAAAATATAAATCGCAAAATAATCACTGTTATGATTATGAGAAGTAAAGGCAGATAAGTGAAAAATACCAGCAGTTATTTTATTCCTAAACATTTCTTTTGGAAATAGAATATATATACCTGGGGTTCCCATTAGGAATCACAGAAATTCTTCAGGTACAATAAAACTCAGCGATTTTGTCCTAACCCCAAATCAAGCCTCAGGGTAACCTTTGCAAAGCAGGATAACATTTCTCAACCTATTATTTTTCACTCTGCCTAAACTTCCGGATAAGACTAAAATACCCTGATGAAAGCTGCACTTGTATCTTTCTAGCTCAGCTGGAAACAGAATATTATGGGGAAAGCATATGATACTGTCAAATTTTCAGTTCAATGTCACAAAGTCGAGGCAAGAAGGACGATTATCTAAAGCAGAGTGTTTGCTTACACTGTATTGAACAACCTGCCAATGTCAATCATTATTACTGAAATTTAAGTCAGGATATCCTAATATAATTATCAATAATTAAAGTAATTTGAATTCTGTTTGTAGCTTTGGATAATTTTATTGCTCTCTATAGCCATTACGCCCAAATACTGCCCTAAGACTCTGACTGGAATGAAGATCTACCATTTAAGTACATATATAGAGCATGAGACCACAGCTATGGCAATAAGTGTACAAATCATACAAAGGAAATTATAGAGGAAAGAAGTATTAGTTCCCCTGTAATGGTCAAACATAAGCAGGTTGCAACCTGCATCCTGCAATGAACTAAAAAAACCATAAATCCACCTTTCTTCTGAATTAAAGTTCTAGAAGAGAAAACACCGTATAGATCCGGAGAGCTGTGAATTAGGGCAAACACAAGCCTAAGAACGATGCCTAAACTTCAGTGAATTTGTCAAGTACTCTGATTGAGGTTCAGAATATGAGTCCAAATGGGTATACAGGAAGCAATCATTTTTTCATGAAGAATACGTGCTTTACTGCGCACACAAATTCTTCCTTCAGAAGGCTGTAAATTACAGTATTTATGGAATCTTAATGATCTAAACACAGTTGGAGCCTGAAGGTCAAGGCTGCAAACTGCATCCTAAATTTCTGTTTACAGATGAAGCCCAGTATTTATTGCTGCGCTGCTTGTGCTGCTATAGTTAAAGGGCTGCCAGCATTTCCATTATAAACCACTATTTCAGGGGTTTATAACTTGCCCATCAATCTTCTGACTGGGATGAAACATGGCACACAAGGTCCCGGCTGTGAGACTGATTTTTTGTTGTTGTTTGTTTTCTTTACCAAATTACAAAAAGAAAAGCTTAAAGTTATACAGGCAAAAAGTACATCAGGATTTTCAAGCACTTCTGGTATTCCCATGATATAATTATAGCTTCAGAACACACAACAGATTAATGTAACTACACCAATTAACAGAGGGTCTTTAAATCCCTAAAAAGTGAAAAACAACCTCAATAAAGACCTATTGTTAGAGGTTATTATGTGTTTTTTGAAATGAAACTGTACCGCAGATTTTTATTGGCAGGAAAGGAAATCAGAAATCTATTGATGTCCTTGAATTTTCTGCATTAAAGGTAAATCTACACTGTGATTATTTTAAGTATCTAAGAGATGATACACGAGGTGTACTTTACTCTTACATACTCCAGGTGACGTTAGGTAAAATAGTTTAGAATAAAGTATAATCCAAAGTTTTCCTACAAAGTCAGGTTTCTGCTTTTCTTCCAAATCCTACCATCTGCCTACTTTGTGCCCATTTGAAACAATGCCTTCCACAAGACGTTTGACAATTTTTCCCCATCAAGTGCAACAAAGTTCTGTTTTATTACTTTCGTTAGTTCTGGTTGAAAGTACAATTATATTCCTAATTAATGTAGATGCCTCATTCACTTGTCTGTCTCCTGTGTACATAAGCATGTCAGTTACTTCTGCATTCTCTCTTTGGAGTATGTCAACCATTTTCCCCTAAAATTTGCTGTGCAAACTGTTTTCAAGCTACTGATAGCCCTAATTAATTTTATTTTATTTAATTTTTTTGGTAGAGGAATCTATGGTTAAGAGATACAGACCTGTATTCTTTCTTAAAAAGTGAATGATGGAATGATGATGACATCTGCAAAACAATCTGGGTAGCACAGCTCAATACGTACTGGAGAATACTTCTAACCAGAGACAAGATGTTATGAATAGTGACTGACCACAGCCCTCTCATTCACTCCGCTGCACTGCCTTTGGGTGAAATGCACCCAAGAACACTACTATATAATTAAATATCTTAAATAATGCTACACCGTGTCTTGTTTAATGTTGAATCTTCAATGAACTGTAGAAAGTTTTTAAATAAAATATAGGTGGAGCTTGTCAAGTAGTATTAGACTTCAGAATATTTTCTTCTTCTGAAAGCTTACCGTACCATCTAACACAAGGACCTGTTGTGCTGCCTGAGCTGCCATCGCACTGTATGTCTTGTTAGCAGTGATGTCATGACAGAAACATCGCAGTGCTGCATTCTAACGACCACCAATTAATGTTTTCTGCCATTTTGAAACAAGTTTTTTGGCAGTTTTGGAAACCAAGCAACGCAAGATACCATTTGGGCTCAAATGAAGAGTGTGTAGAACACCGGTACCTGTAAAGTCCTGGGGGAGCTCGATGAACCAGGAAGCTTTTCTCCAAGCTCTGCAGCACGTCGTTGAGCATCCTGACTCTGATGGGAGCACGCTCCTTGGGGTCGTTTGCTGGGCGCATCTCATCAGACTGGAACAACTCCACGGTGTCCCTCAGACACGATGCCGCTGCAAGCAACTGAGGAGGGACTCCTTCATCACCTAGGAACAGTATGAGTGAGACAGTTGCCAGTGATTCCGAGAACATCACTTATTACTCTTGCTTACAAGCAAAAATTAATAGTCCAATTAAAACCCGAGCCTCTTTTCCCTTGTGAGAATTATGTAACAGATCAAGTAAAGCCATAGATCATCGCGCGTTAAGCTCTGATCTATTTTTCAAGGCAGATCAATTTGGGCTGTGATATTTTAAGATCTAATAAGGTCTGAGGAATGATTTTGGGGTAGAGTTTGAAACCTGCCGTTGGAAAAACAGGCATGCAGGAAGCCAGGGTTATAAATCAGTAACTACAACATTTCCTTCCGAGGCAGCAAATGAATAATGTCATTTGATGCCACTGCTTTCCAGTTTGGAAGCTTGTGCTTGGATTCCATAATGATGGCTGTATAGAAAAATCATAATAAGCAGAGTTTAATTGAATTTAATTCAATGTTTTAGAATCCTAGAGGTTGACAACAGCTCTAGAGGAGATGTGAAATTGTTCCTCTTAATCGCTTAAATCATATGCCATTGAGCCAACTAACACTTTATTTGGTATCCAAATATATATTCTAATCCAGTCAATATTTTCAAAACCTTTCAAACTTGGAGCATTAACTGTTCCTTTGCTTGTTATCCTACACAGACACCAAGGGAAGGTGAAACACACCACCATTTTGATATTTCCTTGTTTCTAGTCCAGAAAGAACGTGATACGGGAACATCAGTCAGCAAAAACATTTCAAGGATGCAGAAATTATCTTTAAGGCCAAGATTCACTTTGCCTATTAAGCGTACGAAAATCAACAGTCCTTAGATCTTTCAAATGAAGATTTAATCAACCCAAACCATCGAGCTGTAGAAGCCATCCCATCTTCAGCACACAAAAACCTCAGTGAGTTCAGTATTGTAGTAAAGGAGATAATTAATCCAACAAAGTGGTTCAAAATACAAGTTAAAGGAATTCTAAAGTTCCTTGTCTAACAGATACATGGAGAGATCACAAACAGCAACTTCAGAACATCAACCCATTTCTCAAACTATTTATGGATGGAGTTTGAAAGGTGAGTATATAACAGGAATGGAAAAACAAGCAGGAACAACTAAGAAATTCAAGCAAATGCCTGAATATGACATATTCTCTCTTTCACATGCAAAGAGATTTGCTATTGGATAGATTTCAGCAAAGGGAAAGGAGTTCATAGATCTCCTGTGTTCCTGTCATTCAGCTGATCAACACATTCCAACCCAGCAAAACATGAAAGAATCCAAAATACATGGAGACAGATGCCAGTGTGAGAGAAACTGTCTGATTTCCTGAACCATCAAAATGAATTTCAACAATGAACAGAAGTTCCCCGTGGGCACTGCAGTGAGAGAAGATGGTTTATGTCTGCCTTGGTTTGGGAGAAGTTTGCTTTGTCAGCGGCTCTTGACCAATCCCCCTTTCCCTAATTAAAATGGTAACAGGGTTCTACTACCTCAATGTACAGGAATGGTTATTCTGATCTAATCTAGAGGAATTTAAAGTCTGATTATGTTAGGTTAATGCCTCAGAAAAATATTCTCCAAGCACATACGCTTGGCATATTTGGGATCTTTTGCAAAACACCAGTGTCCTCAATTTTCAGACCTCAGGCAAACATCCAGTGCAGCTGAAGAACTCATGATTTCTGTGCCTACCTTACCCTGGGACGTAGGTCAGTAGGGAAAGGTTTAAATTCACCCTGTTTGGAAGAATCCTTTGGTTTCACCGAAGCACTTCATATGTCACGCAACATACAGCATTTTTCATTTTTATTCTCGATGTTACACAAACAATGGTGAATGTGTAAAACGAAAAGCTGTGCCTTTTCAATAGGGAAGTTGAGACAAGGGAAAACGCATCGTTCTGTACCTGGAACTGAAGCCAACCAGACCTCCCTTTTAAACAGAAAAATCCCGCAAATGTTCTCACTCCATCTCTGTGGCATTTTGCCCCTGAACCAACTGCATTTCACTTTACAGTGACGAGTGAAAAAAGCACTGCTTACATCCCACTCCAAACCAGCACTCTTCACAGAACAAACACCCAGGTTCTGCTTTAATACTTCAGTAGGAACCCTGGAAGTGTCACCGCAGAGGACTGAGGGCACAGCTTTGAGGGCACATCAGTGTGTTTTACTACAACACACTGAATTTCAGCACCAAGGGAGATTTACGCTTTTCTCAAGCTGAGAAGCTGGGAGTGGAAGAGCAAATGATTTTTAAAGAAAAAGATGCATTAACTAACAACGTCTTGAAGATCTCGTGATGCTTCTACAGAGAAAATGAAAGAAAAAGCCACCCTGAAACTGTTACTCACTCAAGAGAAAGCACCACCACATCATTTAGATTTTGTATTCTTTGTCCTTCTGTCTCCAGCATGAATCATGATGAATCATCTAAGCTGGTTGTTTAGTTGTTAAATAAATAAAATTGCAAGCACAAGAGAGTGACTCAAGAGTATATATACTCTTGATCAGGGAATTCTACTGTGGAATTTCATTACCCTTGCTAAATGTAACTGGATTTTATTCAGAAACAGGTTACACCAAATAGATAATTATTTTTATAGACACTGAATACAATAGCCTTCCCTGTGTAACTGATTGCTCTTATGAAAAGTGCTGCTAAAGATTTAACATTTTTAAATTGAGAGAGGGGGAACTGTTCCAGGTTTTGCTTAGCTTGCACATTCGGGAGCAGCTTTGGTGTGGATTCACTAGGAAGATTTCTCGTGCTGTGCAAAATGGGATGATCAGACCTAGAAGTGGAAAATCTGAACGGGAAAGCTGTGTAGAAAGTACCCTGCATGGGGTATAAACACAAATCCAGGGACATCCAGAGTTCAAAGAATACACTGCCATCAGCTTCAATTTTGCTGCCATGGCTGCTGCTGCCCAGGCAAATTAATCTGGGGTTGCTACAGGTTTCTTTTCTAAGAGATTTCTGTCATTAAAAAGGCACATTGTGATATATTATCATGCATGTCAATAGACAAGAAGTTATCGCAGACTTTGTACACAGCTACTAAAACATATATGGCTTACTGATATAGAAGAGATGCTCACCTTTACACTTCAGTACCAAATGTTTTGCCCAGGGAAAAGCATTCTTCCACAATTTTTAAGTCCGATGAAAGGTTTGCCAGACTAATATATAACATCCTCAAAAGGATACTGAAGACAAGATGTCAGTGTCTCATGGCAAAGAAGATATTTCTATCATACATACATATAATTATTGCATTTTTCACCTCTGGAGCAGTCAAGGATAATGGGTGGGAACAGGAAAGAAGGAAACTTTCTGAATGTTACAGACAGATGGAGAAAGTAACTGAAAAGCCCCCTAAACGATCAGGGAAATACAGTCAAGCAGGTAAAATGATGGCAAGCTGGAGACCAGCAGACAGCTGTAGGCAACGAGCATGCAACCATCAAGTAAATGACAGAGATATGTTTCTGTATTGATTTTTCTAAGGACAGAGAGTTTAGACTGATGTTTTGAAATGTATGGGTTGAGCCAGGGCTGCGCAGAGTCATGCAGACTTCCCTGGAAATGGCTTATCATAAACCAGATTATTTTTAAACTCCTGCTAGCGCTGCCTACTATTATCACCCCAAGTGCTCCAGCTGCTGTAACATCTGTAAAACATCCGTTCTGGGGAGAAGAAAGGGTTTAACTGATAGGAAGCAGCACACAACTGACAGTGTGTGGCTACAGAGCTTTAAATCACAGCCCTTGCCCTCCCTATACAGGGAAAACTAGAAAATCTTACCCCCTTGTCAGCCAGTTCCTATTAGAGATGGCTTATGGCTTCAATCCCTGAAGCCTCCTGTAATGTATCCTAAATTCCAAAGGGACTCAAACACAGTGAAAAACACGCCACAGGGAGCAAGTCCAGGCTGCACAGGGTTAACAGCATTCAGTAGACAATAAGAATTTGTGTTGAATAAAAATGCTTATATTACATACAAAATATTTACGTACAAATGCTTATAGGTTTGCACTTGCATATAGGTACAAAATACTTCCGTAGAAATGCTTAAAAGAACTATTTGTATCATTCATGCACACCAGATTTGACATCTTGTCTGCGACCTACCTCAAAAGATAAATTGGGTTTTCATAGCGTGCAAGGCCCAGTGAGATATTGCTGTGTTGGATTCAAGTTGCCGTGGCTCTGGATTTTAAATGTATGAGAGGCAGAAACACAGCACGACTGCAGCATGTACTTAATGGGAATATTTTAAACTGCTGCCTATTTACAAATTTCTCTAAAATAGTACATCTGTGATCAGACAGATGACAGCCTGAGTAGCCTCAGGGGCCTGGACTTCACTCATTGAACCCATGGCGTATCGTTTCTGACCACCAAAAAAGAAATGTCTCTCCAGTCACAACCCTTCCTTTCAGGTAACCCCAAAAGCAGCAGCTTGTTTCCGAGAGTTCTGGTGTGCTCAAGCGGAGAGAACACTTGTCACTGAACAGCCATTTCCCCGTCTTTCTGAGGAACAGGCCTCGAGCCATCTCCAAACAGGTTGTGGAAGAGCTTCCCCTGTAACCTGCCGTCCAGCCTGGCCTAAACATAAGAAACGGTTTATCAAGTAGCTAACTAACATCTTATTTTTAGTTTAGTTTGAGAAAGAGGAGGCTGAGGGGAGACCTCATCACCCTCTGCATCTATTTGAAAGGACACTGTAGAGAGGTCGGTGCTGGTCTCTTCTCACAGGTAATTAGTGATAGAACAAGAGGGAATGGCTTCAAGCTTCAACAGGGAAGGTTTAGACTGAACATTAGGAAAGAATTTTTCCCAGAAAGAGTGGTCGGGCATTGGAACAGGCTGCCCAGGGAGGTGGTTGAGTCACCATCATCTGGACGTGTTTAAGAGTGGTTTAGATGTGGCATTGGGAGATACGGTGTAGGGGAGAACTTTGTAGAGTAGGGTAGATGATTTGACTTGATGATCCCAAGGGTCTCTTCCAACCTAGATGATTCTATGATTCTATTTAATTTAACAGAGCTAGCAGTACAGATAACCACCACCCTACAGAATTAAATTGTTTGGAAACATAAATAAATGCAGCATTGACAAATATTAAGACACACTCATCCTTTTGTAAGGCCATCCAGGAGACTGCAAAACTGGGACTTAAGTATTTACACGTATGATTTGGTTTCAAGAACATGAGAAAGTCCAACAGGCAATGAAATGGGTGTTTATGTTTCAGTGATTGGCTGAACCAGATCCCAGAGGCACAAAATTAAGCCTAGTGAATCTTCTGGCACGTTGTGTGATTTCCCTCCACCTTTTCTACACCTACAGTCTGTGTTAAGCTGGAGAAGGAAAGAGTTTACTACGACAAAGCAAGGCTGAACTGGAACATAAAACCTATCGCAGCATGAAGGAACACATGAGGCATGTTAAAAAGTACAACTTCCCATTGAAGTAACTAGAAAAAAGCTCACTGTTTTATTGGTTTCCAAAATGAAAATAAACTGATACTTGACACAGGCCAGAGATAGACAAGACATGAAAGTCATGAGAAAAGTCATTAAACAAAACTCCAAGGAGAACAGTTGGAAGAAAATTTGTCCTGCTGGCCCTACAGCCTAGAAAATAATCTCCCCTCCCCTGAAGTGGTTGAGATAAATGATCTAACTGAAGTTAGAGGCAAAAACAGTCAGTTTAAATCAACATTTCCTGTTACTCAAAATAAAGAGGAAAGGAAGAACAATAGGACACCTCATGTTCAGTTGAAGAAATACCAGCTGAGCTGTGCTTTTTATTTGATGATCTTTCCCTGCTGTGTTTAGGCTGAACTAAACCAATGTTTAGAGGGCACAACAGAGTTAGAATTACTTGTCTTTTTGGATGCTCGCTGATTCCCGACCAATGATAGCCCACTGACTCCTGGGTCTTGACAATGATGGATGGAAAAGATTAAAGGAAAACTATCACACTTCTATGAATGTGTATTACAGAAAAGTGATACTTTATACTGTAGGGAGTGGAGGAAATGCAAGGGCAACCCCTCAAGAAAGAAAAATATATCTTTAAGTTTGAGATAAGATCTCACATTCTGCTAAACTATATGTAAAGTTTTGGTGTGATTTTGTAGAACTGACATCTTTATTTAACAGATCAACTTGAGAGTTCCATAAATATATAAACAGCAAAAACATTTTTGAAGGAGTTAGCTCACTACAGGTAATTTGTATCAGAGACTTAATTGGAGATGAGGAAACAGCAACATGGTTTTAGCTATTCCACTTTTTTCCACTGTGAGGTCCTAACAGTCCTTCAAATTTCATGGGTGTTCTTCTCAGCAATGTATCTTTTACCATTAAATTCACTGAATTCTGACCAGAATACCAACTTCTGAAATATCTCAGTTGGTACATGTTCAAGGAATTATGTCACAGTTTGGCAGCTAAATAATCAAAAGATGTAATCTCCAAGGACTAGGCTTCTTATGTGCTCTCCACATCCCCACTGCTTTCCCCTCATCACTTAGAAAAGGAAGGAGAGTTGCATCTTGTTTGAATACACTAAGATAAGAGGAAACTGTAAAGGAAAAGGGACAGAAAGGGAGGAGGGACATTGCTAATACCAAAGGAGAAAGCTTAAATGGATAGGTGACACTGAACAGCATTAGAACCTAAACGTTCTCTCCCTTCTCAGTCCTCAGGAATGGAACTAAGACATACTCTTTTCATAACTGGTAAGTGTCCTCGTTTGAGGACATAAAACATGACAATAATAAGAAAGGTTTATTGTGCTTTTTGTAGTCTAGATAGTAGGAGAACATCTCAGTAACATACAATGGGTTTAGTTCCTTAAATCAACATTTTTCTACCAACTGTAGAGGGGAAAAAAATCCCACAAAACAGCCCCCAGAAGCAAAGAGAATGCACAACTGCACCTTTTCACTATGTTATCTTGAACAGCTCAAGCCCCAGGCTACCGGCTTAACTGGGTTCTGCTGTCAACAGCGGACAAGAAGACTGCAGAATATCTGTCCTTTTATCAAGGTCACAAGCCAATGGAAAGTGCCAGAAACAAGAAGACAGTGCAGGAACATTAGTAATGGCTCCATAATCTTGATGAAGAGATTCATCCTACACCTGGCAAACAGTGCCAAATCCAGAGTCTATGGGAATTCTATCTGCATCTTGATCAAGTTACCAGTCTCTTCTGTTCACTTTCTGTCCAGAAACGATCTTGTCCATCTCCCCAGCCCCAACCCAGCATCCCATACACACCAAGATCAAATATCAGACTTTCCAGGGTCTCAGTGCTTAACCAACTCAAACAATATAGACTGGTAAATTATCGCGTTTTGTCATGCCTGAAAAAGGAGGAAAGTCAGGATGCTCTGCCAAGAAGAGGAGTTAGTGCAATAGCCAAAGGCAGAAGATGATTGTGAAAATTAAGAAGCCAAGTGGCAACGGGATGAGAAGCCCTCTCTTGCTTGTACTGAACAAAGCCCCGAAGGGAATTAAAATCAAGTTCAGTCACAGAGATTGTTATCTTTGATTGTAGTTATGAGATTTTGATACTAATTATTGTTTAATTAAAAGAGTAACATCAGAAGAAATTAAACAATTTATGGTTTCATTTAGCAACAAAACCTATGCTTTATTTAGCATTACATAACAAATATTTAACTAGTAAAATCACTGGCTATCATTCAAGTGGAAGTTGAAAATCAAGGAGTAGATGAGCCTTTTTTAACTCGGTATTAATGGAGAACAATATTCCTCTAACAAAAATTACCTTTAAGACTGTTCTGAACTTCTAACGCGATGTCGAGGGCATTAAACGGCAAAACTGGTTCATTGGCAATTTGCAAAGTCACTTGTCCTGTTAGCTGAAAAATATAAAAACCCCCCAAAATGGTCAAATAATTTCTAGCAGATTTAATTGCCAACACAATTTTTTTTGGAATCGCACATACTTTCATCACATTCGATTTTCAGGGGAAAAAAAATAATTAACAAAACCACATAAACACATTTTTGAGAAAGGGAACATGACCAGAGGGTTGCCTTTCTAATATAACATTTAAAAATGTTAAGAGATTGCAATTTCTAACCACACACCAGAATTCTGTGCAGGGTTTTTTCTGTGGACCTGGGATACTGCAGGAGTCCCTGAAGGGCTTTAGTTTTGCTATGTTTTCAAATAAAACTCCTCAACGTTCTAAAAATAGGAACAAGGATTATTGTTTTACTTAGCCCTCTGTTTTTAGCGATTAGATTTTGAGAGTTTACACAAGTAAAAAGAAATAAAAAATATCCCATTCATTAATGAGCTTCAGGTCCACAGCTAAATGCAAGTTAGCCTGAAAACCTACCGCCTTTTGAAGAGTTATGTGAGAACGTCATGCACGCTGATGGACAGCTTCCAGCCTGGAGGGAACACTGCATCCTCTCCATAACTCACAGAAAAAAATTCCCTAAGGAGTGAAAGGGAACTCTCAGTCTGCTCCAGACCAGACGTTAACACCCGTCATGAAACTCAATGGCACGAATGACATTCTACCTTCCTCAAGTACATCATTTCTTTTCAACAGTTCCAGAGATGAGGCCAGGGACGACCGGCCCCAGTGCTTTGTTTTCCCCTTACAGAAGATAAGGCTCTCCCAGCTCAGGGCTTAGACATGCTTCAGGGGCTGCGTATAGAAATATGTCTTTCTGCTGAACTATACCTGGCCTGTGATTAAAGAGAGGATTTCAGTCTCCAGGCTGCCAAGTCCATCACTGTTGGTCGGAGCTATAAAAACACACTGACAAAAAACATGCACAAAACTTTCATTCATCTTCCTCATATCTTGATATTGCAAAAAGGGGAAAAAATACCTGTAGGGCTGTGCTCTAAAATGGAATGATGGCCGCAGGGGAGGGTGATCGTGTTGATAAAAATGTGGACTGAATAGAATCATATTGTACAATACTTCCCAAGGTGTTGGGGGTGTGTGTGTTAGAATAATATCTATCCTTCAAAAGCAATATGATAGTTGCTGTGCTGAAAGTAGTTTTAATTCTACAATACAAAGTAGTAGGGAAAGGCAACAATCCCAAGTAATATTAAAAACAACAGTACAGCAATTGAAAAGGAAAACCATCTCCCAAGAAAGCGGATGAAAACAGGGTAATATCAAAAATACAAGTTTCTCGGAGAAAGATTAATAGAACCTCAACAACATTTCTAAGAAAGTATATAAAAAAATACTGTTTTTTGACCTGGTCCCAGACTGATTTGGGTACAGAGACTGAGGGAATGTGCTGTATATCAGGCTGCAACCTACATCTGAGCAGAGACGTACTGGGAAGCTACTGAGATTTACCCCCAGAGAATACAATATTGCAATAGGCATGAAAAATCCCACACCACATATACAGTGAACAAAAAAAAAAGGAAGAAATATGTCAGGCTGTTATCAGGAAAACTAAAGAACTAAGAGTGAACGTGAAGGAAGATGAAAAATACTGTGTTTGGACATCTGTGTTAAAATATTGCACAGTAACCTCCCATCAAACTTCCCTCCCAGCTTCCTGGGCCGTTAATGCTTGAAAGCCAGTACATTTTCTATCAGTGTTTATATACAAAGTCTCTGGGTTAAAAAGAAAAGCGTTAGAAAATATTGGTCACTGGAATATCAGAGAGGCACTGTGGAAATACAAGAATTAAATTTTTTAGGAAAATTTTATACATACATAAACAGAAATTTATACAAAACTGTATCCAAACTGGTTGATATAATCCAGCCAGAAGGCACTGTGAAAATTTGGTTCTAAATGTCCAAATTCCATGTGAAATCCCTCCTTGCCCTGCACGGAACTCTTTCAAGACACAGCTGCCCAAAATATGAACAACCTGTAGGTCACCATGGAAAAGTGACTGTGGCAAAGAAATCACATCCTATTAAAGAGGAGGCATTTTATATGGAGCCCAAACCCAGGGAATTCTAAATAACACTTTATCCTGCAAAACATTTGAATTCTTCCCAGTCACCCCATTTCTGCAGAGTGTTCAGGTATATATAGGGGTTATTTTAGGGAGGGACATGAACAGTTGCATAGTGCTACTGGTACTTTTCAATCCATTCCCACAATGTTTAAGATGACAAAAATATGGAAAAAAGTGTTCTTCTCTGAGGTGTGAAAGCAGCACTAAAGAGGAGAACACCCCAGTGAGCATCTTTGCCTTTCACCATTATCTCCTACGCAACCTGCCTTAATTTTTCCAAGTTCTTGCCTTCCGTGCCATTTTATTTTGCTTTTGACTCCATAAAACTAAAGTCATTTTCTCTTTCCTATTCAAATAGAGTTGCACCATCAAAACCTTATGATTGACGGAAGCATTTTGGAACCTTTATAGTATCTCTGTATGTGAAAGCGCAGACATTTGTGTGTTGGTAAACAGGTAATGGCCGTGTTTATTAAATCACGTACTTTGTGGGCTAATCTGGAAGAAATCCATCACGTAAAGGAAAGCTCAGAGCATTGATTTGAACAGGGTAAGTAATAACGCTGCAGAAGCATATATCAAACCCACATAATGCAGCGAGACAGAAAAGGCTACTGATTTCTTATTTATAGTCTTATTTTTGGATATACCATTTCCCCGGAGTACTGCACTGAATATATATGGAAAATAAAGACAAGCTGCTGTCCCCTTTCCCTGCTGAAATGGTTCAGACTGACTGTGGAATTATTAAATGCAAGAATAACTCAGCAAAGAGTAAAGACAACAATTTTCCCATAAAGTAAAATGCTGGAGCAGCATAATTGATTCCATTGCCACCCTGAACCAGTTATAACACTAATGACAACTTCTCAAATAACTTTTATACATAATAATGCACTCACAATACACATAATAATTGATGTAACGTTTCCACAATCATCAAGTCTAGCGAAAAAAAATTATAGTTCAATTGCTAATTGATTCTGAAATGCTTTTCTTACACAATGGAAAATGAAAAAATAATGAATAATGTTTCCAATGCATTTGGCTTTGGGAAAGGTATTCTTCAGTAAACAAAAATGTATTTAATGAACTTCCAATTAGAGATAAATATTAAGGTAAAACATAACAACAATTGGAGAGTTATAATGTATATTGCAAAATAAATCTGAATATTCAAAAAAGGTTTATACCAAAGTTAACATTTTTTCAAGGTCTTTTACCTTATGGTGTGAATATCTTTGTAGGAAGGAAGTAACCTCTGTCCCTGCCTTTATCGGACACTGTGCACATCCCAAAAACTGAAAAAAAACCCATCCGACTTCCAAAAGTGCTGGTGTTAAAGGTGCTTGATCAAGTGTCATGTGCCACTTCCTACATGAAGCCACAGGTTCTTCTCTTTCCCAAAGTGTTAGAACCCACACATTTAGGATCTACGTCTTGCAATTCTACCCAAATCAGGAACCTAATTTCACTCTAGAAGCCAGCTCTCGGGGACATCAGGTAGACCTGCACCACTCTCCAAGACCCTGGCAAGAAAATAGTAATGAGATTTAAACAGAACCGGTATGTTCACCTATGTAAATTATAAAGATCCTTTATTTTTTTTAGCTGTTTTACAATGCAAACAAGGAAACTGAAATGGAGCTGGGGAGTGGTTCATGAAAGAATTATTTGGGGTTTTTTAGCAAGTACGTCATGCTTTTTCTTTCAGCAAGTTAAACTCAGATTAAAGGCAACTCACTTCTTCAAATATGCAAGTTGCCTACCAACAACATGTCTATTGGCATGGAGAACCCTTAAAATCCAGGATACAAACACATGTAAGGCTCCATTCAGCCTTTTCCACACAGATTCTGCTTTCGGGCCGTGCTGTTATTGATCATGTCTTGCAGGGATACGTCTTAAACGTTCTCTGGTTTTACAGACACTGCAGTCCACCCTCCATCCTCTCATATGATGGAAAACTTGTAAGATGAATAAAAGGTATTTAGTGGATATGGAGACATGAAAATATTATACGTGATAGAGAGCAATCTGCCAGAATAAACCCCAGCATATAGTTGTGGGCAGGTAGTTTCTTTCACAGAGCAGCCTTGGTTTCATTGGGGTTATGTTTTGTAGTGTGAAATCAGGAGCTGTGCGCCGTAGCCAGCCTGAGCTATGGAAACCTCCACGGGTGGAAGCGTTGAGCCTTTAGGACATTTGCAGTTCCATTAAGAGTGCTAAAATCTAAACAGACATCTCAGATCTCTTCGTACGCCAAGTTACAAACAAGATAACTTCAAAAAGATCAGGTAAACGGCCATGCTTATCCTTTTGTGAACGCTGCTCTTCAGAAGAGCTGCACTCCAATTGTAACTGCTGGAATGAATTAGGTACAGACACTTCGAACTGAACCGTGCAGGGGCATCTCCTTTATATTTCACGTCATATATCTCTGCAACATACTTCTTCCTCTCTCCTACATTCTATGAGCACAGGGTAAAAGTGTTGTTAATATCCATCACATAAAATTATTTAGAGAAAAACCTGAAAATTATAGACAGTAAGCACCTCGTCTGAACTCTGAGCTTCATCTTCCTTTGCCATCAGGCGTTATTTTCTTCGAGTCATGTTTCCCTCACACCTGGCACCTCTCCCTTTATCCATGGGGTTCATGGATGATGCAAGAGCATGGAAAAAACACCGGGCTTTTTGGGGTGATCAGTAACAGTGTTTTCAATATTACACGTATTTTACTTTTTTCCTCTTTTTTTTTCTCGTAAAGTTGAAAGAAAAGGTTTAACTTCTGTGGCTGCTGCGCAGTCTAATCTCAGCTGTTCCTCTCTCTGCATCAAGTGTCTCTCGTTCCACTCAGCAGAGTGACCTCCTGAGATCTTTTGGCATTAACTCAAACATAAAGAAGGGTTTCAATATCCACACACAGGAATAAATCTCTGCATATATTAAGATTCCCTCTCAGACTTGCAACAGGAGCCATCTTAAGTGTTAAAATAATCAGTCTTCCCCAACTTCTCCGTGCTGCAGAATAAAAGAAATATTTTTGAGACAGATTTCCTGAATTTCTTTTCTGCTGGTTCCCCCTTCTCCCCAACTTCCTTCATGCCATCAGATTTTTTTAAATTAAGCATGGTAAATTGAGTCTATTTAAATCAGATCAGTGATTCCCTGGCAGTAACAAAATTTCAGCACCTCTCATTACTGCATGAATGGCAGTAATTGTGAGACCCATGATAAACTAATGAGCATTTTTAATACTGGGATCTTAATTTACTGTAGAAAAACTTCCTGCATAATCAGTCTACGTAGTTGTCTTATATCCATCACCTCCCAAAGAGTTAACTTACTCATACAAGAGAAGTCAGAGGCAGCAGCATGAGAAAATAGCCAGTTCTTTGACCCTCTATTTTTTATGAAGAGCCACATTCCCTTGATAAGGTAAAGAACTAGAAATCTGGTCTCAAACATGTTTGCTTTGTGCTAAAGCTGTTGACTTCTGAAAATTCAGAACTCTTCAAAAACTTATCAATTACGTATGTGGAATATTCACAGAATCACAGAATCATCTAGGTTGGAAGGGACCTTTTGAGACCATCTAGTCCAACCAATGGGGGGGGGGGGGGGGGAAAAAAAAAAAACAACAAAAA
>VXBW01006011.1:8871-51010 GCA_013400375.1 Thinocorus orbignyianus
AAAAAAAAAAAAGTATTGATTATTGAAATGACTAGTCACAGATTCCTGAAGTTCTGCCTTTTGTAGTAGATAGTAAGATGTAGATGACTGACTATTTTTTTAATGCTAATTTTATTCAAGTATGTGTTTCTCTCCATGGCCAGTATTATGAGAATGTTGGAAGTTGGTTTTCTCATGTGAATGTTACTTTGGCTCAAGCCCCCTAACTAACTCAAATATCTCTACCTTTACTAAACCTCTTTGCTTTTTTCTCCCTGTATCTACCACCAGCTAACAGCATTTACTCCCAAGTAGCAATAAGCCTGGCTATCACAAACTGAGGTTTATTTATTACACAGAGAAAATAAAAAATAAATGTGATCATC
This sequence comes from Thinocorus orbignyianus, assembly GCA_013400375.1. Lineage (NCBI taxonomy): Eukaryota > Metazoa > Chordata > Aves > Ciconiiformes > Thinocoridae > Thinocorus > Thinocorus orbignyianus. The sequence goes on from VXBW01006011.1 coordinate 9,237, forward strand.
TTAGCTACACTTGCCCCTGAGTGCAAGCACACGTGCGTCATTAGTCCTGAACCGAGGCAGGTTAAATCTTGCACTTAACTGACCCTGTGGGCACCTGAGAGAGCTGAGGGGTGAAGTACCTCCCTCTCTGCAGTTGTTTCACAGAAAGCTTACCCACTTGTGCAAAGTGAAGGCATTTCCAGAGCCCCCGTCCTCCTTCTGAGTTCTTGTCAGGTTGCCTCTAATGCTAAATGACTAACATTGCGGTGTGATGGCATCTTTAATCCATACACAAGTGACAACATCTCAATTATCTTACTGTGACTGTGAAGCAAGTTCCTACTTTGTTTTATTTATTTTTTCAATTGTTGTGTATGTATTACTTTTAAAATATGTATAGGAAGTTGTGTGTGTATCAAGGAATTTTATGTTTAAAATATGAAGTGCCTTAATATTTTTCACTTTTCTTCCAGTTAACTTTCCATATCTCAAAGGATTCAATGGAACACAAGCCTGATTTTTGCAATGTCATATTCTGTAAAGTGACTGTCTCTGTATAAGACCAGCTCAAATATCAGTGTAAGATGACCTTTCCTAATGATAGACCAGGGTTGTGTTTGCTAAATGAACCACCAAGGCTGCAATGCTCAAGAAAATGTTTCAATTGAAGGAAGGAGTTAGAGTCACTGTCTGTGTAGTAGTCAAATGTAATTACCTAACTGGATGGAATTCACTTTAGCTGCACACCGTTTCCTTGCTAAGCTACTTGAAAATGCAGCTGCATCTGAACTGGTTTTACACTCTTCCATACCGACAGCCAGCCAGCCTTTCCCTTGCTGTTAGGGAAAAATCAAGTTTGGAATGCCTTGTTCAGGGCTTTTTGTTAGTTTTTCGATGTTGTTTTGATAGGGCTGGGAGGACCACTGGTGGTAAATTCACTTTTGACCTGCTTGTTTTGGTTCATGTGTTTCCAGGTTCTCCCTGTAGCATCCTCTGATGGTACAATAATGAAATCAATATAAACGGAGGCAATGCAACCTAAAGGATAAACTGAAGCCATGATTAAGTAGGGGGCCCTGCTCACAGCAGAACTCTTTTTTTCAGCTTCATCTCCCCACTGCAACTATCGGTTTCTCAGTCCTTTTATCCAGCACCTGAAAGGTGTCATTAAATGTTCTCTGGGCGTATTTAGAGATGTGTATTTGAACTTCTCTTTCTTGGTTGATTTTATTTTCAGATTTCATTGACAGTCGTCTTTACATATAATGTAAAGTTAATAGTACTTATAGTACTACTAACTACTATAGGTAACTACTATAGTTAATAGCACTTACCTAGTGTAGTTAATGATTTTTTTTTACTGAAAGCAGTTTTTTTGGTGATGATTATCAGCTTGCTGGTGTGCTCCCTTGCGAGAGAGGTGCTAGAAGCTACTGCATGGCAAACGTGTAGGTGGAGAAATGTTCTTTCTAGCTCAGACCTTTCATCTTCAGAGCCCTACAGTGCCCCTGTCTAATATTTTTGCCTGATTGGTGATTTTGCAAGACAGGATGAAGTTCCATTGTGAATCTTCACTTGTAGTATCACCAAAATAGTGATACAGATCTGAGAAAAAGAAAATCAGTTTAATTTACTGTTCCTCATTCCTGTTTATCTGCTCTTTACCATAGTGTACATTTATATTTATCTAAAACCCGCCCAACCTACCTCATTTGCTGATGAGGATTATCTTTGAGCAGACAGCCTTTCTACTGTAGATTTGATTGAAGTTTACTATAGCAGATCGGCAAGGAGCTGGGCACGTGATGAATGTGGTCTGAGTTCCCAAGGGAGACTGTGAAACCATTTGTGCACAGGACCATTTGACTTTGATAATGCTTCTGGAACACCAGGTCAGAGTAGATTTAAACAGGATTAGGCTAAAGTAGATTTTCCTTAGCTGTATTTTAAGTAGCATGGGATTTATGAGGGGAAAGTAGGTTTATGACCCTGGAAAAATCTTGATCCCTTTCAGTCTGGTTACAGTCTTCAGAGTGAGACTGAGCTGGTTCCTCTACCATACTGGCCTCCTCTGGTGGATAATATCCATACAGATTTGTGTATTTCTACTGGAAGCTAACCTTCTGACTGACCTTGTGGAACCAAAGACTTGAATGTTTTGCCGCCAGTTCACTCACCATAACAGCTCATGTAAAGGTCATCAAGTACCACATTTAGTGCAAGGAGGAAGCAGGGACAAGCAAGAGATGTGTGAAAACCACACATGGATTTGTACAGTCTGCTGAGGAATCTCAGTGTCAGTCTTGGTGCTGAGACGAACTGGTGGGTAGCTTCAGGAATGCAGCAGTGATGCAGAGGTTGGCATTTGCCATCATGGCTTCAAGATTTGCTAGCTGAGTCTGAGCCCTTAAGCTGCAGGTTGAGCGTTAAGGGGGTTAAGGTTGCAGAAATTAGTTTACATTTGATTTAAGGTGGTATTTTTACTGATATTACTGACTTAGTCCCTTACATGTAAGCACCTGGCAACAAATAAAGGACCAACAGTGTGAACAGTTCACTGGCTCCTCAGCAGGATTTTCTAAGCCAGAGTTTGGAAATCATGTTATGTTAGGAAATGGCCTCGAAGTACAAGTTAATTTACTCAGCATTTCACGTAAGCAGACGTTGTTTTTGTTTAACAGTTTGTCATATGTTGAGGGTGAATCACAGGTCAGCAGAGAGTCATTTCTCAGTGTCAACCAGCCTTCGGTAAATAGAGGCTTTTAACACTCATCTGCAAATAGCTGCTAGAGACTAAAGGTTATATCAGTGAATAATAACATTAGGACTTTTACATCCCTCTCACTCTTTGTTTCCCAGAGCCCTTCACAATGGTGGGTAAGAGTTGCTGACCCCAATGCACAGAGGGGAGGATGACGTGTGGAAGGTGTCAGCAAAGACATAACCCTGCAGTCCCAGCTCCAGCCGAGCCATATTACTGGGCTACTGCCACCAGCTACTTGGCTTTCCTACAACCCTCATTTTTTACCCCCTCCACTTTCACATATGCTATTGCTTCCTGATTTGTTTTTGTCTAAGTAATCCAAGTTAAAAAAATACATTTTAAAAAGTAGCACCACAGATCACAAAGAGGGCGAGGGTGAATTACACTGCCAGGAGCAGAGGTACGACATCTGGGGGTGTCCCAAGTGCAGACCAAACCCATCTTTCAGCAAGTGAAGCACATCATCCACATTTTAAACTGTCCCCTGCTGCGTAAAGCAGCAGTGACAGTGCCAGCTTCCAGGCCCAGCTCTCCTTAATTCTTCAAGAGTGCCTCTGCCCCATCCCTGCTCCCTCTGGGGTGGCAAGAGATTCTCCCTCTCCCTGAGGGCAAAGAGGACCAGGGGAGGCGCAGCAGCACTTTGGGTAGGGCCTGAGCAGGCATTACACAAAGCACACATCCGTCACATCACATTGTGCTGGTAGACAGAAACACATGAAGCCTAGAAGTAACCATTCCTGGTTTTACCTTACAGCCAACACTAACACAAAATATCTATGTACTCCAGTGTGCTTTTGTGGAGGCTAAAATCCACCCACCACTGCACTTTGTCCTCTATCAGGCTATTAAAAATACTCAGTTGCTGGCACTTCAGCTCAGGAAACAACTGTGTCACGCCCACACCAAACAATAAAAGCAGCAATAGGCAAGAATACCCTTACGCTGTTACACTTCTGCTCCCAAACCTCAGAAACACCCTTACTCTATAACTAAGTCCCACAGCAGCTTCAGCTGGCCTTTGCTTCCTTCTTTCATTTCATCCTCTTCTCCTCCTGGTAGTACTTCAACAGTTTGAAGCAAAGCTGTCCGTGATTTTCTTGAAAGCAATTCACATAATTTGAAAAGCTACTGGTGGGGGGGACGTTATTTTTAACCAATCACAGTAAAAGGTTTTGCCGAGAACATATCTTTGCAGAGCTTATTGGTACTGGAGAAAGTTAATATATGCACAGCCTGCTTCTGAGTATTAGTATGCTTTTTTGAGCTGCCTTTTTTTNTATTGACTGCAAGTCCTGAGCGGTGAGGGTAACTTCCACTTTTCTGGTAACTATGACTTTTTTTTAGGGCATCTTTTACTAGCATCAGTTAAGTTGCTGACTGTTTATTTTCTTAACCAACTATAATTTAGTTAGGTGGAGTACAGTCAAAGAGATTGTATGAAATCCCTGTGTTTTCCCAAACCTGGTCTTGTGGCTTTTTGTAGGTCTGTTTTTCAAACACACCTCATTGGTGCGCAGCTCTGTTCTAGACGAACACTGGATCTGAAAATCCCTGCCCCTCTCTCTCTCACATGGGTTGTCTGAGTGCTGCATGTAGACAAGCGAAGCCCTATGTTTTTCAGGGATCAGATGCATGCACACTTTTTAAAAGCCCTTCATGTATGCAGGATTACAGACACAAGCATAGTGTACAGCTTTTTTGCTTCCTACTTCAAGGCAAGAGCCATCCTCAGCCCCAAAAGGAATAGCACAACAAGCTCAGGAGTCTGATTCAGCTTAAAATAACCCGTGGCTGAGCACAGTCTTCCCTGTGTCTTTCCTCCCCATTAACACATTTGAAATCGATGCCCAGAGGTCCCAGCACTTCACTGAATCTGCTGGAAAGGGTGGCCAGGACAGCCTGGCAGAGTCTGCCTGCTGCTTGTTGAGCCCTGACACTGGTATCCCCACGCAAGCAGAAGTCCTAGCTGCCATTCCTCTCCACAGCCCCCCTGGGTCTGCCCATGCTCCTCCAGCAGTCCCAGGATGGCTGGCAGGACTATGGCAGTCCTAGACATACCCGCTGCCATACCACCCCCAGGCCATCCTGTCCCATCCCAGTAATACCTCCTCTAGCCACAGCAAGCCTCTCCCTTCAGTGACTCAGCATCTGAATAATAGCTTTTACTTTCCTCCCCCTTGTGTATTTACAAGGAATTTCAATATAAGGCATCTTAAGGTTCCTTTTTCCCAAGGCTACAAGCAAAAGACAAAGCCACCCCATCTGTTTACTTAAAAAAAATCATCAGGCATATCAACTAGTTCCAGAACAGGGTTTCAGGGCAAAGTAAATATTTTGGGCAGGAGTGTTTATTTTACCTGTGCTGGTAGTGGTAAGCTCCAGCATCATGAAATCAGTCTGCTTCAATAGTGTTGTGCTGAGCACCAGAGCTCAGAGGGACTTTAAGTAGCCCAAAAGGCTATCCAAAGGGCATGGCTCTTCACAGTGCCCCGGGGGCTGTCTATACCACACCACCACTGAGATGCTTAACACAGAGTTTTAGCAGAGTGCGAATGCGGTCAGGTGCCAGGCCTTGCCTAGACCACTCAACCAAGCCCCTGACAGGTGCACCATGGAGGGGGCAAGCATTTATGCTCAGTCCGCTGCCTCTGCTGGTCCCCAGGAGGTTGGGGCGAGTGACTGAAAGATGGAGAAAATGATTGAAGCTGACCGTGTGGAGGCAAGACTGCTTGGGGGCAGGACAGCATCCACTGCAGCAGCATTGCCCCAGCACAAGCAGCCTCATACCTCCAGGATCACTGCAAGTGCCAGGGAAGACTGGATTTCCCCTGGGGAAGCTGACCTTGTTTTTACCTGTGCTCGGAGGCAATGACAAAAATGTGCCACCAAAGCCTATACAAAGCCTTGCAATATGCCATGTGGGTTGCTCTAGCCAAGGCATGCTGTGTCTCAGGTCCCTTATTTGATTTTCAAAGTGATATTTTTCCTTTAAAAGCAGTGAAGACAGAATTTTCACAATATGCAATTGTCCTCTATAGGACTTCTGCATGAGTTTTGCCCTCTATCTGACCCGACCTGTGAGATTTTACAATAAAGGTTTTCCTGGCTGCCCATGCAAACCTCAAGGGAACAGCACCACACCACACCCCCCAAAAAAGCTGGGGGGGGATGGGGAATGCAAAGAAAATTATTTTTTGGCAGGGGAAGGGGGAGGAGTACTTCTTTTCATGTCTGTTTTATGATTTTATAGAAATTTGCAACCAGGAATTTCACGTCACGTTTAGGTGATCTGACATGCAAGCTGCAATAAATAAAAGCACTTGTTCTATTTTTATGATGATATGACAAAATATTATGATACGAGTCATAAGACTCTCAAAGTACAGTGTACAAATGTTTTAACTGGTGGTGTGTTCAACTGTTATTTTAATATTGAAAATGCCATAGCTCCCTAAAAGTGATCACCTTCTGCACTGTACAGGGACCAAGGGAAATGCAGAGGGGGGGATGGTAGCTATTTATGCCAATGAGAGATACCATACAAATCCTGGTAATAATTTTATCTGATTGTTAGTATGCATTTGTGTGGGCAGTGGAGGAATCTGCTTATTAAATACCTCTTTGAAATCCATTAGCTCTGGCCCCGTATTTTGGAGTTAAACATGCAGTGATTTAGTGAACTCAGTGACTCACTCTCTAAGCATATGTGAAAGCTCAATGCGTTTAGCACTACTATGAAATATACAATTAACACTTCAGCAGCCTGGCTAAATAACAGAACCACCCAAAGCAATTATTGAGGTGATATTAGTAACTAGGGTGCAGCATGCTTTACTGAACAGGAAACTGTCCTCTTTATAAGTATCTTCCCATGGTGCTGAGGCTGGAAATAGTTGGTAAAATTGTAACTGCCGAAAGTTTTAACTCTCACAAATCAGCACAAACATTACAGAGGGAACCAATATGAGGCAACATTTCACTGCATATCAGAGCAGCAAGCGGTCAACGGTAGCTTTCTTTTCTCCAGAGAAGGCCAGGGCTGTCAGGTGAAGCCTCGAGGCCAAGGGAGAGGTACATCATTATAACCCCTCTCTTGACAGAGAAGCAACAGCATCCAGCTGGTCTTTCTTGGGCCCTGCCAAAGGCAGAAAAAGCAAGGGGGACATGCTGATTTTCTTGTCCTCCAGGGTAGAAGGATGCGTAAGTCTTATTAAAGGATTGTTGTGGTTATTATGCAGTATTTCATGGTCTTTGCATCTATGAGAATGTTGATGTTGCATAGAGTCATAGAATGGTTTGGGTTGGAAAGGACCTTAAAGATCATTGAGTTCCACCCCTCCTTCCATAGGCAGGGACACCTCGCACTAGAGCGGGTTTCTCAGAGCCCCATCCAGCCTGGTCTTGAACACCCCCAAGACTGGGGCCTCCACAACTTCCCTGGGCAACCTGTTCCAGTGCCTCGCTACCCTCACAGTATAGAATTTCTTCCTGATATCTAATCTAAATCTCACCTCTTTCAGTTTAAAACCATTGGCCCTTGTCCTATTGCTGCACCCCCTGAGAAAGTGACCTTTCCCCATTTCTCCTGTAGACCTCCTTTAGGTGCTGAAATGCCACTATAAGGTCTCCCTGGAGCCTTGTCTTCTCCAGGTTGAACAACCCCAACTGTCCCAGCCTGTCCTCACAGGAGAGGTTCTCCAGCCCTCTGATCATCTTCACGGTCCTCCGTTGGACTTGTTCCATCAGGCCCATGTTCCTTCTGTGCTAAGGACTCCAGAGCTGGACACAGGACTCCAGGCAGGGTCTTACCAAAGTGAAGTAGAGGAGCAAAATCACCTCCCTCAACCTTCTGGCTATGCTTCTTCTGATGCAGCCCAGGGTGTGATTAGCTCTCTGGACTGCCAGCACACCTTTTAGGTTTAAAATTTTAGGCTCTCTTTCTGTAACAGCATCTTCGTCACACAATTAAAATTCTTCTCTTTTCCCTCCATATTCATATTCCCTCAGAGTATGTGAATCTTCATATAACAATGCTGGAAATACCCCCAACACATGCAGGCCCTCAGTTGGGGTAGGGAGGATCGCTCAGCACTGGCTGGAGAATACTGCCAGACAGCACTGTTCTCATTTGGCACATCTGTTTGCTATTTCACAAGCCATAAATATACTACAATGGTGACTCCTCCTCAAAAAAAATAAAAGCTCAAGGAACAATATTTAATCTACTGTATTAATACAATGACCATTAGCACCGCTCACAGCTAGCTGGAATTGATATTCTGCATGAATTATCAGAGAAGCTGAGATTTATTTAAGTGGGACCTGAGATTAAACTTTAGCCTCCTTTTTAATACTTTCAGGTTCCAAAAGCAAAATATCTTTTATATTTTGAGATGGTACCTCTAGAAAAAGGAAGAGGCACCACTTGTGTTTCATCTGGATTTCATGGCATTTGATCATGTACTTAGGTTAACTCCTAAAGGACAGTTTTAATCAGAATTAACACAAGAATGCAGACATAAGCTCATTAATTTGAAAAGGAAGACAGGTAATTACAGTGTATAAGCAGAGGGCAAGCAACCTTCGTTTTGCATTTTAACTATGGTCTTAACTCATGAACTATAAAGCTGTTAAGCTCAGTTATAATTGATTCAGCAACTGATCCCAAACCAAGAAGGGTCTTTGTATTCCTCTTAATTGCCATTGGAGAAGACTGATGAAAAATAAACGGGTAATGTGTTCATGATTATTCAGTGGCTCTTTTTTAAGCCTGCAAATTTTGCATTCACTTGTGTACCCTGCACTCACATCAGCCCATTGCAGTGAAACATGTAATCATAGCCTGAGATTTACTGACAACATACACAAAGGCTCTCAAATTTTCACAAACCTTGTGTACCGTTACCACTGTGCTCACATTTACTACTGCAAACAGGTAAGTCTCAACATAGTACTCTAACAAGTTGGTAATAACTTGCACATAATTTTCAAAATTTCAGCATACAATTCCTCAATGTGTAATTAGTGATTCTGCTACAGTAGTTTTTGTTTTAAGGAAATCCACTTCTGGTAAGTTTCAGAGTTGCTTAGACTGGGCACATTTTTATGCTAAGCTTTGAAAAGTAAGAAAGTGAAGGAAAACTCATTAAAGGAGATGTGACTCTGTGTACTTTCTGCCAAGTACAAGAAGCAAGCATTTCAGGATATTCTACTCATACACAAAATAATAAAAAGGTTACCGGAGCACTGGCTTTGATTTATCAAGCCAATAAATCTGGAAATAAAGATGCATCAAAAGCTCTAAGGGTTTTGAATCTGGGAACAGATCCTCTAAAATAAAGTTATGCATACTAAGAAGAGTTTGCAATGACACCTATGATGGGTGTGCCCAAGTTCCCCAGAGAATGGGTAAGTTTCGTGCATCTCCAACACTTTGCTGTGTATTATGATCTTCATTGTAAATCTTCATTAGTCAGCTTGCTACCTTTCAAACTCTTCTCCAAAGTCAAACACAGAAAGACAGGAGGGTTGGTGTAAACACAAGGCCTCTTTATTTTGTTTCAACAGTACATGACTTCCCATTGAGCATGATCAAAACTAAGCAGAACAGCAGTTATCGCATGTGCCATTTTTTCTAATACATTGCTCTTTCTTGAAACTGTAGGAGTACAACAGAAAAGATAAATTCAACAACATTAACTCCAGTTAGGCATTTTTCACAAACGAAAGAACTAGAGCCTACACACAACAGGCGATGAGCAGACAAAACCACGGGTCAGAGTCAGAAAAGCTTAGTACAGTGAGATGTGAACTCTCCTTTGGGGAAAGAAGGTTCATCTTGAAGCAAGGGTTTCAAACTTCCTCAGCTAAAGAGTTTGTGCAACCACTTTTTAAAAGCTAAATCAGCAAAAGCTGTTAAAGGAACACACAACCCAGCTCTGAAGCCACAAAGCCAGACAGGACACAGAGATCAAAGCCTTCAGTTGTCACTAACACTGGCCCCTTCTACTGAAGACTTATTTCCAAGGAGATTTTGTATCTAAATGTACCTAGGAGCACTTAGCTAAACAAACCTTTTGGTGACTTAAGTGCAGATCAAGGTAAAACATTTATTTTTTTTTTTTTTTTCAGCTGCTCACAGCTTATGTTCTGGTCTTGGCTGGGTTTAATTGTTAACAGCTGACTCAAGTCATTAAGCCAAACCTCTGAGTCTAAGAGCTGTGCAAATATAATAATATCTACCTGATCGGACAAAACTTTTGAGGTGAAACATTAGGCAGGCAGGTGCAAGGCTTATTCTTCTCTTAACTCCACTTATTCAGCACAGTTATTTTCAAACTAAACCCAAGTGTATGAGAAACTACAAACTAAAGACAGAATTGCAGCAAATACACACGTCTGAGTCCTGACCAGGGGAGGAAAGTGTGAGTCTAGGCATGACTATTACATTCAGTCTAAAGAAGTGACCTGCCTCTGTAGAAGCCACATTGGTTGGAGCACACTCTGATTCAGGGCATTTTCCAAGAAAGAATTTCCACTGAAATTTCCAGGAAACTGCCCTCCAAAAACATTGCCCAGCCTTTTGAGAAAAACTAACAGTCCTGTTAACTTTACACAAGAGACTGTTGTTGGTGTTACTGATGTCCCTTTGACTTCCTAAGAACTGTTTTTGTTGATGCTTTTGCTGGTTTTGGTACACAGAGCCTTGTAGATGTCATTTGATGGGTTCTCTGACGAGAGAAGCATGAGCGGTTGCACATACAGTACAAGGACTAAAGCCTCCCCCCGACCCTGACCCTGGCCTCAACTTTAAGCCAAAGTTCCTAGTTCCTAGAAATTCACTACTAGGTATATGCTCATGTAATTTAAAATGTGCTGTGCTCTCTCAACAGTGTGCTTAATTTCAAAATAATCTGATTTTTGAAACAGTCTATTTTCATTTATTCTCGTCATACCAGATGCCTGTCTGCCTGTTATCACTGCACCACCACACACGTGACTGGGGATGACCTCTAGGGCATGCAGGAGCAGAGATTTTTTTTCCCGGGACCAGACTAGTTCGGTCTCTGACCAGGCCAATGCTAAATATTCCATAGGACACATGGAGGTAAAGCATAATGTGCCCTTGCACTATGTTTCTTCTGCAGTTGTTACTGGTAGTTTTGATTTAAAATGTGAAGTAGAGGTTGGGAGGTTGAACAGTGTTATATAATTTTGCTACAATGAGCTACAATTATTTGGGCTTGTATTATTAAACAAGTAAGTAAATCTGCTCAGTTGTTGGGCCTCGGTCACTGTCAGAAGGAGTGAGGTCCATGATTTAAGAGAATATTGCCTGACAAGGTATCTTCTTTTCTGAGCATTTCCCACATAAAACTTCGCTAACATGTCATCTTGCTTTTATGAGTTCCTCTGATCTAGCTTCTTTCTACTACACATTATTTTGTATTCTGCCAGCACCCTTTTCAAATCTTTTCTCAAATTCTTTTTTCCCCAGTACTTTCTCAAATTTTCAACCTTAGGGTTTTTTTTTAAATACACCTTCTATCATTTTGGAAATGAGTTGACCACTGTAACATAGAAGACTGTAGATAAGGCAGTCCATTTATTCATACAAATCCAGCAGTTTAAAAGCTGTCTGCCTTATCATCTGTTATGGATTGTTCCTGGAAATGCTTAAAAAACCCCATTTTTAAACAACTTGTCTCAGCGATGTTGTCAATGTTTTTTCCTTTTAAAACTGGGATATTTTTTGAAAGAACTTGTGTTTTTAACTTTTCAAGATTTGCATATTCTTTTCAAGTCTATCATCAAGCATAGTTACATTCTCCTTTGCTCAGCAGAACAGTAGGTATTTAGCAAGAATTATTACCTTTTGCTAACTTACATTGCATAATCCTGATTAAAAAAAATCTATTTCTTTGTAAATATGTTTAAATTAAAACATTATTATTCATGTCGGCTTTCATAAAGCCATCATAATTTTTTTCTTTCATGAGTGCATAATCAGGTAGACTTCTAAACAGGGTTATTTTAACATTTCTTTTTCTAACAGGAGGTCCACTTTTAATACTGAAAATATTCAGTTCAGTGAACAAATACACATTTTTTTCTCCTACAAAGCTTTCTGATTGCACAAAAACCACAGAATAAATATAAACATTAGGCCAAAGCAACAATTTAAAGTGCAGAACTCCACTTGCCACACATGAGTAATTCAAATAATGCTGCATAATGCATAGTTGAAACTTACTAGCATTTCATTAATAATCAAGATCTAAAGTGACACAATGAGATCAACACATAACAGTAATTCAAACACATTCCATTTATAATAAATAAGTACTCATCTGAACATAGAACACATTAAGCATACTATCCCAACAAGCAAGCTTTCCACAAAATACCTTTTTTTTAATCTTTGTCTGAATGGTGTGCTAACACTGAGCACAAAGACACATTAAGAAACAAAGATCTCACCCACAATCTGAACTAATGGGGAGCAAACATCTGGAAAGAGCTACAGGTACATATTTCCAGAGCTTTTATCTTAGGTCAGTAGCACTGTGTCAATTGATACTCACTGAAAACTATCCCTTTCTTTTCTTCCACCTATTCGTCTCCCCTTAGTGTCTAGTTGCTTAACTTTTCTATTTGCTTTTTGTTCTGTTTTGTTGCTGGATTTTGTTGTTGTTGTTGTTGTTGTTGTTGGCTGTTCTGGGGTTTTTTTGACAAGGGAGGGAGATTTTTTTAATTTGCCTTCAACCACTAAATTCTGTGACAATAAGGATGGAGGGGGAATAGTCCCAGACCTAGCCTTCATTAGCATTTTGGTTTCAGACAGTGGTGCTGTTCTGGAGTGATTTCCCAGTCATCCTCCCTTATTGAACCTTGGCTCAGTTTGCAAGGTTGTTTTGATACACAAGGATTAAGTTTATTTTGGAGGAAACCACACTGCAGGCCTAGCTGCATGCCAAGTGGACTCCAGCCTACAAAAGACGTATTATGAGTCTGAACCAATTATTTGGGCTGCCTGAAACTATAAAGTTTCCACTAAAAGTGGGAACATTTATCCAGAGAAAAATACTGTATGTGCGTACAGCATAGATGTATGAGTCTCAGCTTCCACTGACTGATCCTCCCCTGCTACACCAAGTATCTTGGCAATCTACACATAGCCAGAGAGTCCCAAGGACTGAAACGCCCTAATGGGATTCTCAGGGACTTTCCCAAAATTGTTTCAGGGAAGTGTGGCTACTATATCCTCTGTATCTCCCAAAACCTTTAAATTTCTGTGCTTAAGCCACCTTCCACCGGGCAACCTTTTGGGATTACCTCAGAGGACCACACTTGAAATTTTTCTGACATTACAGTCCTTTTCCATTCAACTCTATTTAAGATGCTGCTGTTGAAAGTACCTACCAGTTTATTTGTTATATTAATTCCTCCACGGACTTTCTCTTACATCAAATTTAGGCCCCTAAATGTCTCAGCATTAAGTGTGATGCTACTCATCTTGGTCCTCACTCCTCCCAGTCTTGAACATTGCAGGGTGGTACAGGCAGTGCATAGCACTATCTGCTGACAGAGCTCCTCCTCCAGCTGAGATCCTTAAAAAGTTGATTCTCTCTGTTTCTAAATCTGGGTAGCGTCTGGGCACTAGATACTAGCAAAGCTGTAATCAAAAGGCTGAGTTCCTGCCTTGTGCCTGAATTTAGCAAGAATCAAACAGCTTGTGATGCAGCCACCATTCATATAGAAGGCTCATGGGCAGCAGCTATCCTACAGAGTCTCTTGGTAACTAGGCCAGAAGCATGATGTTGAACTTGCTAAGGTTTTCCTGTATTCCCAGCTTGCAAATATGTAAACCTTCCTCTCCCACAAATCTTTTGAAGAAGAAATGCTGAATCCCATTCTTAACAGCACTACAAGTAGTGGGAAAACAATGAAGTCTAACACAGTTAAGGCTACCACTAAAATAAAAGCACTGGTTTAATTCATAGCTCTGGAAGGGTAGAAGTAGGGCACAAACATACATTATACACAAGGCTGTGTAATCTTTCTCCACCTGAGAAAGCATTCTTGCAGGAAAGCCAAAGCTGAAAATCATGCATCTCCCTAAAAATAGTTTCAAACAGTAACTGGGAGGATTAAAACAGGTGTTTCACAGATCTTTGGTTTTGGAACATGAAATTTGGTCAATTAAATTCATGTCAAAAATTCATGAGGAAAAATGCTCCCTGAATCAGGAAACCAAGTTAAAGAGCTAAAGATTGTATTTGCCAAACAAGTGTGCTACTGTGTAGGTGATTGGGACACAGGAAAAACAAAACAGTTAAGAAAACACCTTGATGGAATGTGTGAATCTTAATCCTTAAATCTTGACTCCTAGAGCTTTAGGAATCACCGAACATGATGGATAGGCGGCTGTACCTCCACAAGCAGGTGGCACAGCGCAGTGGCCTTTGAAGATACCAGAGCTAGCTCTCCATGAGCAAGCCACGTAGCTGCACTCAAGTGCGAGCCAATATCCCCTGCTGCTCAGAAGGACTACTCAGCTTCAGCCAAAAGGAAAAAAAAAAAAAAGGAAAAAAAAATCAAACACACCACACTGAAAAGACTGTACTGCTTTAAGTACCCAAGCTAGCTTTTACACGTCCACTTAACACTATGCTGTATCACGTAGGTGCAACCATAAAAGTACATAAGATCTAAAAATGCTTTTAAAAGCAGAAAGTTATCATTGATGTTGGGCCACGCACCTTCTCAGAAATAGACATGAAGTGAGACTTTGGTACAGTGACCTCCCTTCTTTTGTGAACATAGAGAAGTCCTATCCCTTTATATCACCAGGCAGGGAGATGAGAGTGTGAAACAAAGCTCACTGAAACCCAAGGAGTTTAAAGCAGGCCTTAAAACCCTATTCAACACATGTTTATAGTAACTTGATATAATATTGTCTCTATTGATACTGAATTTAAAGCTTACATACTTTGTGTAGCAAAAATATAATAAAGAAACAAGAAACAATCCCCTCAATATAACCTCAAAAAAAACCCAAAAAAACCAACTCTGATAAAAAGTAGGGAAATACTTTTTTTTTAAGGAAGTCACACAGATGTCCAAAACAAAAGAGGGCTCATTTTTCATTTTGAATTTTGGTTGCCATGTTGAAAGATACAGAAGAGCACATTAATGTTGAGCTGCTTTTTCCAGTGATGATTTCCATCTCAAGTCTAAGGTGGTAATGAACACAGATAGCCCATTTCTCTCAGATTCTTTTTAAACCCACTCACATCCCTTACAGAAACAAGAAGGGACACCCTATCATTCTCTCTGAAGAGTCAGGAGCAAACGAGCTTGGGAAGATTCTGAGCACTCCCTCTAGTCCAGGAAAACCTCCTTCATTTGTTTGTCACTGGGTAGCCTTCTCGAACATCTTAGTGCCCGCTTCTAATTCAACAGAACTTTAATTCACCTGTCTCTCAGCTGAAGGTAATCCAGTGGAGTGGGTGGAAGATGAGGTTGGTCACTTCTAGAACTTAGAAACAAAAATCTGCCAAAATGCAGTTTCAGCTGACAGCATGACGGAATGATGCAGTCTGCCTGGTCTCTCAGCCCATCTCCCTGTGACTAATGCCCCATTTCTTATTTGGTTCTTCCACCAGTTCACTTCTGTCTGACTATAAATGGCAAATATGAACTCTTTGATAACAAGGACCATTACTTATTTATAAATAAACACTCCTTATCTAATTTATCTTAAAAAAATAATGCTTTAAATGAAATAATAACTTTAAAAAAATAAGGTCCTAAAGAAAACAGAAAAAAGTTCTAAATGCCCTAAAACGTCACTGATTTTTCCATACTTTGTGACAGTTACAGAAAATACATTCTTCCGTGGTACTCATTATCTGCAAAAGCAATTTACTAGCACTGGCTTTTTTAAAAATTCAGATGCATTATAGACAATAAGAGTCTCATTGCTCTTCATAATGCTTCCTATATTATTATTAAAATGAACCACAGGTGTTCTCTTTAATTAATCCCATATCAATGCACACATGCTGTTTTTACAGAGGAATTTAAATACTGGTTGCTTTGGAACTGTGACAATTTTGGTAAAATAATTCTTGACAGGTCTAACAAAATCTCTAATGTTTGCAAGTTTTAAAACATTCAACAAAAATGAGGTTCCTGATGATCAGGCACTGTGTTCAATTAATCTTTCAAATCAGATGCAGAATGATTAGTGGAGCATTTTGCCAAAGGGAAATAGATTTATACTGAACTTGAAAAAGGGACCACTTGCTTTCCAGCCACATACACTTCAGAAATATTCCGATCATCACCTGAAATGAAATGGTCAAAACAGAGATTTGCACTGATTTAATTAGTGAAAATTATGCAATCCACAAAATAACTTTTTGATTACATGATTTACAGGGACTTTTCCCTAGGACTAAGAAAAGTTTATTTGGAGAGAAATAGTCAGGGTCACAACAAAGAGCAATGGATCCTTAGACTACTATGGGGTATTTTTAAGAAATAATCACAGCTTTCCACTGCTACAATGGTGTCATGGGTTTTCTATATATTTAGAGATGCAAACCCTGAAAATACTGTTTATCTGTACAGAAAACACATTGGTTTACAGTGCTTGAATTAACTTGAGTACCAAGCAGCAGTAAAGCTGGTTTGCTTCAGCTAGCATCTCAAAAAGGCAAAAAACTAATTAGAGAATAACACAAACATATACAGAAACACCAGTTGCCTCTACACAGCAACATAATGGGAGACCGTAGCAAGGTGGGGGTTGGTCTCTTCTCCCAAACGACAGGCAATAGGACAAGAGGAAACGGCCTTAAGCAGCACCAAGGGAGGTTTAGATGGCATATTAGGAAAAAAAATTTACACTGAAAGGGTTATTATGCATTGGAACAGTCTGCCCGGGGAAGTGGTTGAGTCACCATTCCTGGTGGTATTTAAAAAACAGGTAGACATAGTGCCTAGAGACACTGATTAGTGAAGGTTTTTGTCAATTTATGGTTGGACTAGGTGATCTGAATCACTAGGTGTTTCCAACCTAGGCAATTCTATGAATCTATGTTAAACTGACTATTTATCTATGTCCCAAAGAACAAAAGTTAAAAGTTAAATTATTAGTCAGTATTTATAAATAAATATTAATAAATGCAAGTAAGTGTATATTTAATGAATGTAAATAAATATTAACATTACTAAGTAGTGATATATACATGTTTATAAACGATGTAAATAGATACATTTAACTACTGTAAACAAATGTATATTTAACTATGTACAAATAAATGTATTACTAATCTCCACATAAATTCAGGCAATTTTTGGTGTACGAAACAGCAAGACAATTTAATGTTGGCTGTGTAACAGAACATACCTAGATACAGGAACTTCTGCAGAGTGTCCTATGAAAAAATGGGAAAAAATAAAATTTAGAAAGCAGTAGCTGCTGTCCCAGATCATAATTATTTGAAGCCAGAAAGGATTTAAAAAATAGACTTCCCAAATATTCCTAGCAGCAAAATCAAAACTTAATTTACTCATGGGGATATGGGCCTGTCACTAAAGACAGCAAGATTCTACAAAAACCCAACCACCAAACGTGTTGGGCTGAAAAAAGACAGCAGCGGTGTAGCAACCCCAATTCCTGTTACTGGAATAACTCTTGAAAGACGTATTCTGGCTGTATCATGGACCATCCCCATATAATTTCCAGTAATTTTTTTGATCATTAATCCTGTTCCCATTACCTCAAAATTATCAGCAGAGAATAAGTCAAAAGGGCTGTCTGAAGCCTTCGTGTTGATTAGCAGTNCCGGGGAAGTGGTTGAGTCACCATTCCTGGTGGTATTTAAAAAACAGGTAGACATAGTGCCTAGAGACACTGATTAGTGAAGGTTTTTGTCAATTTATGGTTGGACTAGGTGATCTGAATCACTAGGTGTTTCCAACCTAGGCAATTCTATGAATCTATGTTAAACTGACTATTTATCTATGTCCCAAAGAACAAAAGTTAAAAGTTAAATTATTAGTCAGTATTTATAAATAAATATTAATAAATGCAAGTAAGTGTATATTTAATGAATGTAAATAAATATTAACATTACTAAGTAGTGATATATACATGTTTATAAACGATGTAAATAGATACATTTAACTACTGTAAACAAATGTATATTTAACTATGTACAAATAAATGTATTACTAATCTCCACATAAATTCAGGCAATTTTTGGTGTACGAAACAGCAAGACAATTTAATGTTGGCTGTGTAACAGAACATACCTAGATACAGGAACTTCTGCAGAGTGTCCTATGAAAAAATGGGAAAAAATAAAATTTAGAAAGCAGTAGCTGCTGTCCCAGATCATAATTATTTGAAGCCAGAAAGGATTTAAAAAATAGACTTCCCAAATATTCCTAGCAGCAAAATCAAAACTTAATTTACTCATGGGGATATGGGCCTGTCACTAAAGACAGCAAGATTCTACAAAAACCCAACCACCAAACGTGTTGGGCTGAAAAAAGACAGCAGCGGTGTAGCAACCCCAATTCCTGTTACTGGAATAACTCTTGAAAGACGTATTCTGGCTGTATCATGGACCATCCCCATATAATTTCCAGTAATTTTTTTGATCATTAATCCTGTTCCCATTACCTCAAAATTATCAGCAGAGAATAAGTCAAAAGGGCTGTCTGAAGCCTTCGTGTTGATTAGCAGTGCATCAAATTCTTTGCCGACCTCAAAGTTTCCAATCACATCATCTAGTCCTAGAGCTGGGAAAGAAAATAATCTCACAAACATCTCTTCAAAGTAAGCCACGATCCACCATGTGGAAACACTTGACAACTTACTTGAGAGGTTCACAAGAAAAACTACAAGGATTTAGATGATTAAATCAAAAATATGAAAGATAATTCAACCATGAGCACTGCAGCATCTGAGTTCTTAAGCAAAAACATGTAAATTTTGGTGAATTTCTGTGTATGTTCTCAGTAAAAGCATATATATTTTGGTGAATTTCTGAAGGGCATCTGTTAAAGGTAAAAGAAATCTGAAAACCAGTTTGAACTCCTCCTTTGATTTTCGTTCTTTGAATGTTCTCCCTTGATTTTGTGTCATTGCAGTTTTTATGCATAGGTCACTAACTGTTTAAAGTGGAGTAACAATCATTTACATTGCAAAAACATTAAAGCTCCAAAAAGGGCAACAAAATGAAGTCAGAGAAACAGTAAAATGTGTACTAACACTCCCTGTGCTAAGGCAGTATTACATTCAATTGTTTAAACAGTTTAAGCAACTTTGGTTGTATAGACATATTACAAGAGTAACATATAATACATAATATCATAATAAAAGGCGTGCAAAGAGACAAACGGATAACTAAGGGTAATTAGCAGGAATAAAAAACAATAGGGTATGAGAAAAAAAAATCAAAGCCACATCTGAACGTCTCATACCCACCTGTAGGCTTGTTTTGTGGTCTATTGTTTAGCTTTGTTATTTCAAAGCTTCACTACAACTTCTGGTTCTCAGGTCCACAAGCACTGAAAATCTACAGTTTCATCTTCAGCAACTGGGAGCTTGCAAATGTTTAGAACACCTAAAGAGATGCCTTTCTGCCTCCTTGGAAATCATTTAGGACAGTTCTAGATTGTACAAAGTATCTGTGTATTAAATCAACTTCTCTAATACTCTGGAGTTATCAACTAACTTACCAAAAGCGATAATATCTGCAAATAATTTGTTCCCATATTTTCAGATTGCTCCTGTTTGAGAAAGGGACTTCAGCCTTCTGTGATGTTTGTGTATGGCAGGAACTTCACAATACCTTAAAGATGTTTAAACTCCTCCAAATGCTGCAATATTCTGGCTACCCACGAGTTTCAACTAAAATGATCTCATATTCCTTCAGGTTTGTGAGCAGAATGCAATTTTTAGATTGAACACAAGAGGGTGACAAGTGTTTAGGAGTCTCAGCAAAGAGAATTACTGCAATGAAGAGCCACTAATCTTAATTTCTACAAGTTGTATTTGTCCAGGATACTGGAAGGTTGTAAAAATAATTTATATTCTACCCTTGAAACTGATTCAGTGAGGATAAAATAGTTCAAAACCAATGTATACAATAAAGACATTACCAAGTAAACCTAAGAACTCAGGCAAAACAAGCAAAAGAGTAGTTAGGAAGGGAAACCACATATAAGTTTAGAACTTTTATAAGTTTTCCTGTCTGTATTTCAGCTAATTATTCTAGACTTTTATGAGAAGATTATTTATTGTGGGGGAAAAAGCCTCTCCTTTCTTGCCCCCTGTCCCTTTTCTGCCTTCTATATTTCCCCATTCATTCCCCATTTCCCTCCAGAAACTCAAATACACTCCTGAGAAGATCTGTTTCACAACATTTTCATTACATTTTTCAAACTTTGATTAATAGTTCCCAATATGACCTTCTGACAACCACAAAAATGTTATATTTTGCTAACTGGATTTTTTTACTTATGTGTGGATTTTCTCTCTGCTAAATCACAAAAGTTCCACTAAAACTTTGTTAATTGTATAAATCAGTGTGTGCATACTGATCATGACAAAGCACGCCAGTGAACCAGAATAACCACTATACTGTATGAGTATGTTCTGCAGATGGAACTGTCTTAAACAACCATGGTGTATAACCTGTTTAAACTCTATGCTTTTCTCTGACTGAGGAGTGATTTCTGTGATGTTTTGATTTGCTAGAAAGGTAGTAACAAACTGCTTCTCTGAGAGCTAGAAACAAAACAGTAGAAACAAAATTAGAAACTGATGACAAACAGGATGCATGATTTTATAGTAATTGCACAGCTTTTTCTCTAAATGCCGGTTGCTGAGAAAACAGAGTCTTTCCAATTGATGTGACAAATACACAAGCACTAATGACCAAGAAATCTGAGGAACTTTGCAAACAAAATGTACAAGACTGAAAAATCATTAAGATTCTACTATTTAACTCTGAATATCAATATGAATACTCTTCCTTAACGAGCCTGTCATGGGCATGAGAGACCAAAGGATACCTCAGCCCAGCAGATACCATTTTAGACTTTACTCCAGCACAGGAAAATCTGTGATGTCACCACCATTTAAAGAAAGGGAGAGGTAACATAAAAAAGAGCTGTAGTTGTCTGTGTACATCCTAAAGAAACGTATTCTTACCTTGGCTTCCTCCTAGAGTGGCTAGTTGAAAAGCTTCCTCAAGAGTCAGTCCTGTTTCATTCACTTTATTGATCTGAAGGCTGTTGGATGCCATCATTGTTTTCCTGATGGCATCAAGCATAGAAGCAGAATATCCACCTGCAACATCTAGAAGAGATCAGGTTCTTAGAAACAAGCTTTGGGGATAATTCTCTGGGTTAAACTTCTATGAGCTTTAACTAAATGTTACAAAGTGGCAGATGTCATAAGCACAGTTTTAATACTAAATGCTGTCTCTGAATTGTAATTACTAATAAAGTTGCTCTCACATACAAAGTCAGGTAAACAGAGCATAGCACAGAACCACAGAAAGCTTAAAAGTTGTTATTCAAGCCCTGTTTACTCTCACAACAGGAACAAAATCATCTTCATTCATTTTTGGCTTTCTTTTTAAACGCTTTTGGTCCTGCTCTAGATTTAAGTAGTCTAGGTTTCATTACTCTGGAAGCAGTGGGGGGAAAAAGCATGTCCATAAGCTGGAGACATGCTGACTTTTAAATATGAGCAAGTTGCCATGTTTTTGTATATCTCAGTGGTTTCCAAAAGTAACTGTTTTTACAGCAGTCTACTAACCTGTGCCAAGGCCAAGCTTTACGTTGTGTTTCAGGACCTTTTGCACATTCAAGACACCACTACGCAACCTGGATGGAAGAAGAAATGGGTTCTGCTTGACGCATGCAGAGGAAGTTCAGGAGGAGTCAGGCTTCAGAGCCACTTCATGAGAAAGGCTCTCAGAACACATATAATAGATTGGGTTTATTAAACTGGGATGGAACACCTGCATTCCTACATCTGAAAGATGGGGTTTAATCCCTAAAAATAAAGGTAATTTTTCTCAGTTAAAATCTCCCACAATTTGATAGCTATCTCCTGAAAATGAGCTCTTAATATAACTGTGAAAAAAAATCCAAATATGATAAAAAGTATACTCCAGAAGATAGGAGGTCATTTCATGAGTTATTGTAAGCCAGCACAAAGAAGATACTGATTATGTTAAAGGCAAAATGATTGTTAACAATTTTAGATTGAACACAAGAGGGTGACAGGTATTTAAGTGTCTTGTAACTTATGTACATATGCATATGCATATTTAGAGGGCATGGGAGATGGCCTGAATCTGCAACAGTCAGAAGAAATAAATTGTAAAAAAAGAACATTTTGTATCTATATCTAGAGAGAGAGAGAGAGAAAGAGACAGAGACAGTGAGAGATGACTATACTGGAAGATCTCAAGTCAGTCCAGAGCTTACCACACAGAAGTGAAGCAATAACTGTCACTCTCAATCCAATACGTCACTTCTGGTGGAATGGGCTATCATGTATGTAGCCTTGTAATGGCTGGAGTCAGGGTACCATACGAACAACATCTTTACTTAATTGCACACCATACTTTTTTTTTTTTCTTTTTTCTTTTTTAACTTACGAAAAATTAGAATTGGGGCAGTGTGAAATTGCAGCTCCACGAAGACTAAAAAGTTTCAGCTCTTCTTCAGAAAGATAACAGGCATGAGCCATCACTGTCTAAAGAAAAACAGAATCACCAATTTACTCAACATTGCATTTACTTCAGTGTCTGTGATTTTTGCTGCACTGCTTTTAATAGCCAAAAGAACACCTGGTACCATCAAGGAAAATTAAAGCACTTCTTTAATGACACTCTTGAAATCAACAGGGGAGAAACTCTCACTAACTTCAGTATACTTGGCATATGACTCTCTCAGCTCTTTTTCATTTATTAATGGAAGTAAATAGGTTGTTGTTGACTCTTGCAGTGACTGATGTGACCAAAGATCTTCAAGGAACAAAAGTAAGAATTCCCCAGTTGCCCTAGCATTGTAGTAACCCCATGGTTTATATTTTGTAGCTAACACAGAGATTAAGTACTGGCGTTAGGAGTGTGTCAGATACAATGGAAAATGTATGTAGTCTTAGCATGTTTCCCATTGTCTCTCTAAAGGTTTGAACCATGTAGAGACATACATACGAATTATCTGTTAATTAAAATAATATAATTTGTTATGCAACTGATTAATGACATTTCTTCCTTGGCCTACATGGCTGATCTTAAAAATAAATGCACAGGCAGTACACACAAAACATGAAAGTATAGGATAGTACCATTTAGTAGCACATAATGGAATTTTTAGCAGACAAATCTACTTGGAATTACCTTATATGCCAAATGCCCACTCGAAAAGAAGAGCAAGACCTCTGCTAGGCCTTGCAATCTGTTGATAAAAATGAGAACAGCACAGCAACTGTTTCTACTGAGCATCTCCTAATAGCACTGTACTCTTGCTGTCTTTACTCATCCAGCTAAGATGTAATTGAAAATGCAGTGACAATAGCCACATTTTAAGCTAAGGACATATATATGGCAGCTGCTGAACCATATCTCTGCTGATTTGCACTTACTTTTAAGGAAAATGAAATTTTTCAGCCACAGGTCTGAAAAACATACTTTCAAAATACTAAAAAAAAATAATCTGTCTTAGCTTTGGTGGTTGGGGAGGGGTGAGTGTCTGTAGTTTTGTTATGCTTGTGTTTCATAGAATGCTTCCCCAAATAATCAGAAGCCCAGTAGCAGAAAGCACCAGTAACCCTGATTTTTCAGTGGCCATTTTCAATGCTGTGCTTGTAAGTTTGAAAGAATTAAGACTTACAGCAGCAGCAATATTCTCTTTGGTACACTGAAGCAACAAAGCAGCATGCATAAGACTACGCAAGAGAACAAAAGTTAATACTGTGTACATACTTAAGTAGTCCATATCTATTTCTCAGGTAAAAAGAACTGTAAATAAATAAATTATTTACTGAAGTACATTTTTGAAGACAGAAATATGAGTTCAATAGTTAATTCCCACGGAGTTCCCAGCTGTCATTTGTACCTCTGAAAATTCTCTCCTAAAATTGTAAATCAACTTGACTGATGCTTAAGCACTCTGACTGTAGTTAGGCTGTTCATATTCACTCTGGCATGGGCTCTCTGCTCCTATTAAGATGAGCCCTGGCACTCCAAGCTGTACTTAATGGGGCTAGATCAGATCTGCTTGCACTTATCTCACCAGCATAAATCTTCAGGCCACTGTGCCTCTCAATACTTGGTGCAATCAGCTAATGAGATGAGTGCTTTTGAGAATTTGCAACAGTAGAGTGTACCTGCGTGTATGTGAGGTTCACACACAGAACACAACAGGAGAAGCTGCTTTTCTGTTGGAAACTGCCAAAAAATGAAGTTGGTACTACCATAGCATCCTAGAATAAATCTTCAGGTAAAACAAGTGAGCAAGAACATAGTAATATAAGGGTAACTGGGTACTGACCAAGAATTACCAGTTCCTACAATACGAGTTCTACTTAGTCTCCTTCTGATCCCACTGCCCCAATTCTCTTTAGAGCCCTTGGAAAATGGATCAGGGAGCAAAAATACTTTTATCGTTCATCTCCCCTAACATTCTTAGGAAAAGTGTGGGCTTGTCTAGTGTTCCAGTATTTTGACCAACACCTGTATAACAGAGAACATAAAACCAATTTGCTTTCCCCAGATGTCACTAACCTCAACAAAACATACAAACTTTTCAGATAACTACAGTTAACCACCATAGTCTCTGTGGGGATAACTTCAGGCTATTCTGTGGGAGTTTTTATGCAGGTACCTTGCTGGTAAGCAACTTGTTTTTATCATACAATTCAGTGTAATTCTGGTAAGCAGGAAACATGTTCTCCACAATTTTGAGTTCCTCTTCATTCTCACTTATGTGACTCTGCAACAAGAAAATAAAGAGCAATGAGTGCTTTAAATAGCATCAAACCTGACATCACAACTTTCTGAGCAATCTAGAGGTGCTAAAGACATAATGACAGAAACTAGCATTTGTAAAGCCTATTAGCTGCATCTAGTCCTTTGCATTCTCGTTTCATCGGAAAGGTCCCTGGGACAGAAAAGAGTAGTTCCATCTGTTCCTTTAAAAGTTGTATGAAGTAGTATGCCTGGACAGTCCATTCCAGTAGTTTGGTGACATAATGGCCTACTTGGTATTTGGCAAATGTTAAAATAGTAAATAAAATAATACATATAACTGGGCAGTAAAAGTTAGAACCAGGATACCACCAAGGAGACCCTGGGATCAGGGCAACAGCCCTCCTTAGCTGCTCCACATACCTTCGGATGCGCTGAATAATTTCTTGTTCAAATAAAATACTGATTCTCTTGTACTCTAGTTGGAGCATATATTTTCAAAATATATATTTTTTGATGGCAAAAAATCCTGATGTAGCATAGCTTTAAAACAGTGAATGCTTAGAACCATGTAACCAAAAAAGAAACTCAAAGTTCCAATAGTCCTGTAAAGTTTAAAATATGTCATTTTTAAGTACAGAAACTTCATCACACCGGAAATCCTACAGCTATGATAGTAATGTTAAAAAAAGATACAAACATGAGTAATTCTTTTATCTACTGAAATCTGCTCTGTATGGAAACATCAGAAGGCAGAGAGACAGATGTAGCAACCTTGGAGGAGGGAGAGCAACCTTTAGCAACCCAAGGGTTGCTCTAACCTACCATACTGGCTGCTGGTCATCCTCTGAACATGTGCTGGGACTTGCTAAATTGTGCATCCTTCCAGCTACTAGCCTTCTCATTTCCTGTGCAGGTCACAGTGTTCTTTCAGAATACCATTGATAATTTCAGAGGTATTTAAAAGACAGGCTCCAAGGTAAAAATGCAGTTTAAGTGTTTTGCTGACATTATGTAAACTCCCTGGTCTGTATGCTATCTATGCAGACTATTTAAATTCTGTACAGAGCTCTCAGATATTACCTGTACATGGAGATCACGAGCCTGTGCTAAATCACCAAGTGCAGACAGCAAATCTTCTGTACAGGAAGGGCCAAAGCGAGGGGTTATTACAGGCTGTACCCTTGGATACTGAAAATATTAAAAAGACATGCTTGGGATTCTATGTCTATAAATCAGTAACCATAACTAAGCCAAATATTTATACATTTTGTCTCCATTACTTACTGCTTACTGCATCCTTGCCAACTCGAATCAAACCATATAGTTATTTCCTAATTTTTATTAGAAATTTAACCACAGAAACTTTTCTCTGAAAACAGTTTTAATGAACCTTAGGAAAGAAGTTATTTTCGTTAGAAGTCCTTTATCAAGTCACTGAGATTTTACCAGACTTTGGGAGAAGCACTGGGTGCTTTTTCATACTTGCTGATAGTCCAGCATGCGCTATGAGTAATAAGTCAGATGAATCACCAGATGTTTTTTCCAGACGAGTACCACTTCTGTGACATTATGATACAAAACTGTAGAGTTCCGTAAAACTAATACCTTTTTCTTGTTCAGTCTTCTCCATTCGTGATAGCAACTGTTCATACACTCCCTAGACAGGAAGATTAGGGGTAGCACCAGATATGCTTGCTACATGGTAGGAAACAGTGGAGAGGACACCATGACTAGGGCTACAGATGTTTACTTTACACCTTGCACATCTCAATTAAAATTGTCATTAAAATGGACAATGCCGTCACAACTCTGCCTTCAGTCACAGGCAATAGTTGTACATGTGCCACCACTAGAAGAAAGTACCTGATAACTTGGTTTGTAGTTTCTTATACCGTCTCTCAGATACACGGAGATCAGGATTTCTTCAGATTAGCCAATTTACTCTACTAGTATATATGGTTCAGGCATTACACTCTAGGCATTTGTTCTTTAATATTTTGAGATACAAATGTCAACAAATTAAGCCATTGAATGAAAAATGCTGATAATGAAAGTATACTCACTGGTAATACTGAAGTGTAAACTTCTGTCTTTACCTCAGGATCATATCCTAATTTATTCAGAAACACACTGGAAGACATGTGCTGACATCATATACTGATTTGGTATGTATTAGTAACTGTGCTGTAAAAACACTGATTACTGCTGGTGAGAACTTCCTTTACTAGACTATTCATATACCACAGGGTGACCAACTGACTTCCACCTTTGTTTAAAAGAAAATTGTCCTTTCTAGGAAGCCAAATATTTTAAAGTCAATGGAAAACATACACAGAACATTACTCTGCTGTGCTCTGACCACATGAAACCTCGTTTACATTGCTAAAAGTCCATTTCTCAACATGGCTAACAGAATGCTTTTCAGACTGATATCTGTACACCGCACAGAAAGACGTGTACTTATTGATTTGTCAATAAGCCAGCAGTTTGTCAGTAAGATTAGCTATTTCTTACATTTACACAGCATCTTCTGAATACAGAAGCAAATACAAAGGAGAACTCTACTTACTTTCCTTTCCAGTAGTTCTTTAACAAACCTGAAAACGGGTAGAAAAAAATGCTGTTATAAAGCTGTCATCTATGTTATAAATTATGAAAAATACAGAAAATATTTACTTAGATACTCTAAGTATTTCAGACATAGATTAATTTTCTACAGAAAGCTGGGTGAGGTTCTCAGGTGAAATAAAAATAAGCAACACAATGAAGTCAGAATAGTTACACCAAACTATGTTAGTTGTGAATTTGACCCTGAATATGCAGAATTTTTTCCATTTGCAATAATTAACATTAGACATGTGGTAATTACTATGAGTTCTCACTGAAAACCAGACACATGTTATATTAAATTCATTGAAAACGTAATTATAACCTACAGCTGCAATATTAGAGAGGAAAAAAAAAAAAAAAAAAACAACTCAAATTTTCCACGACTTTAAATTACAGCATTAAATATATTCTATTACTTAAAATCTTGTTTTTAAAAGATGCTGCAACGTTTTATACCTCATTTAGAGTAGTTACATATGTCCCCATTCACTTAAAGGACTCTTGGAAAATGCTTATATTAATGTTAGTGCATAGGCTATCTACCTTACGGAAAACACAGTATAGATACACCTGCTTTGTTAAATAAAAGAAGTCACCTCAGGGACTTCTACAAAGAAACCCGAGCAATGAATATGGATAATGCAGATGAGCAAATAAAACTTCCTCTGACTTTTCAGGAAAGAAATTCTTTGAAAACTCATATGTACAGTGTATGGAAAGAATTTCCAAAAGCCAGTTAGAGATGGGTTCTGGACAGGCTCTGCCATAGTTTATATTCAGAAAAACACATAATTGTGGTCACAACAAACATTGAATGAAAGTAGTCAATTATCTTCAAATGGAAAAGAAAACAATGCTGGAGGCTAGATTCACAACCCTGAAGCTGGTGCTAGATCACTCACTGGAGTGAGAGATCTAAGCGAAACTTCTGCAATGACCAAAGGAGCTGAAGCCCACCATTGTCTGACTTTGAGAACCAAAATGCAATGTGAATTAGGTATTGTCTGTTTGACTCTCCTCTTACTGATGCACCTGATATAATAATAAAATATTCACTAGAGCAGAAACTATAACTCAGATGTAACACTCAGGTGATATTCCAAACCCTCCAGGTGGCTGTTTTCATTTTTTCTCACATTCTTTGAACAGTGTCAGCATTTTTTCAAAACTGAAATACCCTATACTTTGTTGAGTTATGTAATTCTCTAAGAGGAAATAAGCTCAGGTTCAAAGTACTGTCTTCTGTCGCAGGAGAACAGATTTGAACACGTGTCCTCCTCTTTCCATATGACTACTACTACTTGGAAACATATAGTGTAGTCTGTATTTCAGTTACCTAACTTCATTCAACCCTCTTTACAGGAAAAAGCTAGATCCAAATTCTTGACTTGAATTCAGATTTAATGCGTGAAGCAGTTGGAATTGCATATTATTTCCATGCATACAATATAAATATATCTGGAACTTAAGTGTAAAGAACCAAAATTAGCATAATATATTTTAGAATCATAGAATCATCCAGGCCAGAAGGGTCCTCCAAAGGTCATCTAGTCTGACCTCCCCGCAGTTGCAGGGACACCCCTGACTAGACCAGGTTGCCCAGGGCCTCATTGAGCCTCACCGTGAATATCTCCAGGGAAGGGACCTCAACCATCTCCCTGGACAATCTGTTCCAGTGTTCCACCACCCTCAGAGTAAAGAACTTGTTCCTAATAGCCAATCTAAATCTGCTGTTCTCCGACTTAAAGACATTGCCCCTCATTTCTGGCAGCATGATAGATCACATTTCTTGGGTCCTTAAAAAAAAAAAAAAAAAAAAGGTTGCACTCTTAAAGGAAGAACTTTGTCACCCTTCTGCAATTGTCTTGCTGTGGCTCAGACCTGATGAGGTAAGTACTCCTGATTCACTCTGACAAGCACACAGTTGCTCTCTTCTCTAGACAGCTCTGGACTACACTCTCATCCAAGGCTGAAAAACATTTGTTACTAACATAATCACGTGAGAAGAGAGCTAGAGGCACAAGGTAGGTATTTAAAAGAAAGCTACTTAGATTATTCTGAAACTTTAAGAAAATATCAGAACCGGAAGTTCTGCCACTTTCACACCAATTCAGCAGGACTCATGATGAAAACTGGCAATTTACATGATAGAAAACAAATGTCAGTACAGTGCTCTAATACATATTTTACTAAACTAACACTAAGCAGCATTATTAAGTGTTTTAAAAGCGTCTTTAAATACAAACACAATTAGAAATCCATGACCATTTCTAATTTTTACTGGCATTCTTCTAGCATGACTTGCAAAAATAAGGTAGCAACTCCACACAAGTGCCATAAGATGTTTATATTACTATTAAGTGTATTCTCTTTCAGCATGCTATTTGAAATATTTATACACGTAAATAAACAGTCCTGTGAGAAAAGCTGTATGTCTGCTTAAGTATTGCCTGAGCATGGATGCAAAAGGCAAGGTAAACCTAAGATTGCAGTTTTGAGTTCCTTCCACCATGTAGATTGCTTTGATTTGACTCCCCTTCATGCTCTCAACTGCAAGTTAAATTCACCAACGCTACACTGGAGAACAGAACCACAGAATGTTTAAAATTGGGCATATGAAAGCTGACTCCTGCAACTTGAATAAAGTTTTGTCCTAAATGGGGAAATGAAATAGCTCAGAAGTTAATAGAGGTGAAGGAACCGATTGCCACGCCATCAACCCATGTCAGGTCACAGCCCCTCCACAGAGCTGTGAAGGAGAAAGAGGGGGCTGAAAATAGACAACAACATACGCAGCCTCTCCAAACCCTAGAACCATAGCTTCTCCCCCTCTTCGGAAGAGCTAGAGAGAAACTCTTCTCTAGAGAGAAAAGCTTAGGCTGTGCAGCAACTGGGTATGCAGGAATTGCCAGAATTGTAGGAAACAATACTGACAGAAGAAAGAAAATGTTTCTAATAAATTTACACCTATACCTTGTTAGTCAGCTCCAAATTCACTTTTAAGATGTATGAAAAAGTCTTATTTCTAAAGGTTGTGCCATCAATTTAATCACCTTACCTTTCTGTCTCTTGGACAGAGTCAGCAGTAATCTCTTTGTATTGTGGCACGCTGTCATTCATATCCATGCAGACTTTTCCAACAAATGCTCTTTGGCCAAATTTGTCTGTTGAGATGCATAAGAACATAAAATTCAGAAACACTGGTTCTCAAAACCGCTACTAAAGCCTGAACTGAAATTGAAATAGCAAATTCCACCTCAGCCAGCTGCATTTAAAATTAACAGAATTTGCGCTATCATCTTATCTTAAGCTGAGACAATCCATGCGACTTTTAAGGCTAAAAAGGAAAGAGAAAAAAAAACATTCAAATAGGAGTTGCCCTCTTCCACATTAGAAGCCAATTTTATAAATTCTGTAATTGAGGACTAGATTACTCCAGTTTAGCTGCAACCAGAATTTTATAATGGTAGTATAAGAAGAATACCACTGTGAAGTCGAGGATAAGAAACAAGTTTCTAAGTATGGTAGCTGTAGTGGATGATTACCTGGAGTGCAGAAAAGCCACAAAGATGTCTCCTTAAGAGAAAGGAATGAGGTTCTTAACATGCTTCCCACATGCAGCGGGAAGGAGAAAATTACCAGAGCTACTTCTAGACTCTTTCTTGAGATTTATCCATGGGAGGACTCCAAACTCATGTGTAAGACTTAAAAGGAATGCATATAATATTCAATTCTAAGCTTTTAAATGTGTTTCTAAATTAGATCTCCCTTGTCCACTTTTGCTGAGCTGCTGAATAAAAGAGCTTCAAAGTTTCAGGTTTTCCTACAAAATCAGGAAGACTAGGGAAATTTTGATAAACTGAGTTTCTCATTAAATTTCTCTGCTTTGGGAGCTGGCAGAGCCTTGAGAAATCCTGCAAGAATCACACCACTTTCAAACATCAGGCATTTGCAATGGTGAACAGAAGGGAAAGATGAGATCCTGACACAATTCCCACTGTTCTGGTTTTGGAGGGTGTATGAAGACTTTTGATGTTGATTCTCGGCTGAAACTTCAGAGTATCAGGAAATGAATGCACTAACTATACCTTTTGTCACTCACCCCTTCAAGCCTCAAATAGCAAAAGTCCAGAAAGAGCAGAAAACTGCAAGTGAAGAGCAACTCCAGCAGACCTAATTCAAGATCAACCAACAGCTGATTTGGGAATGAAGAAACTGGCAGAAACAGCAGTAGGAGAGAAGTGGTTAAGTGAACATGAGTAATTAGGGTTGATTTTGGGGACACAGTATGACAGATAGAATGAATAAAAAACAAATCAATAAAAAGACACATCCCTAGCTAGCCTAAAACTCCTAAGCTCTGTTTCCTTCAGTTAACACAGTCTGTATGACATCCTTCAAAACTCAATTAATCTTACCTATAATTTCAGCAAGAAGAAGAGAAGTATCTGTATAAATTGTTGCAAAGTAGCAAGCCGTAGTTGTTCCATTCTTTAGAGTTCGTCTCTATAAAAAGAAATCAATTTTAACTGTCGGGAAAAAAAAAAGTAGTCAAGCTGCCAAAATGCAGAACAGGCAGCCTGATTTCTAACTGAGAGAACATTTAGTTATTGTGAAATTGTGCAGTGAAGCAGGAAGGTAAAATATAGATTTTTAATTTCAGAATAGCTTTTTTAAGTCTGAGTGTTAATATATAAAAACATCCTCTTGTAAATCCATACAGGATTTTGACAATGGATAACCCCATAGAAACTAGTCTATATTTCCTTCTCTCACACTGGAAATAAATTCTGACCATATTTAGAATACAAACAGCCAATTTATACAAGCAATATGTTATTTCCGAGTTTTGAAAGACTCTCCAACTTTCACATTGGAACGCTGTTTACCTAACATTAGCAAAGCAAGGTTTTTGGGAAAAAGTAGTGGTTTTTATTTGGCTACCTGTTGTGGCTGAGAAAAATAGACAGGCTTTCATGTATGAAACCCTCTTTGTCATCCCTCAGTAAACAGTAAGAGACTTCAAGGTAAAAGCAAGCCAAGATCAACTGCTTAGAGTATAATCTAGTTATTTATTTAATTGTACCATTTGAAAGGAGAGGGTGCTTAATACCCATTTGTACTACATTTGGAGAACACAACAGTAAATGAAGAGCCAGTTATAGTTACATTAAGTCACGGTGAAATTTGCAGCTTCATTCGATCTTCAGACAAACACGTACTATATTGACTACCAATCCAACATACAAGCTTAAACTACATTTTTGGATTCAGGTTACAATGTAATTTGAGGATTTTATTTTATTTTTTTAATGAGACAGAAGGTGATATGTCCAATGCAACTTTTGAGAATGGCTAGAGCTAATTATTTCACTAGTATGAAGCCAGAGCCTGTCTTTTCTATACAATATTCACATTAAAGGTAGTCATCAAAAATATGCCTCTAGGCGATCCTAATAAGAGTCTGAAAAATAACAATGTTATTACTGAGACAAACTACCTTTGTCTTTCTCAGCTTCTAAGCCCCAGAATTCTCTAATTTTGGTTTCCTGACATCATGGATGAAATCTAAAATCATTCTGCTTCTAAAACACCAGCATGAAGAACTGACTTTCTTAAAACTTGATAGACCAGAGGAGGTTCCAGCTAAAATCTGACAAATTTCACCTAATTTGCTTCTTTTGCCAAGTAGAGAAAGTGATTATTTGAAACATAATTTTGATTTGAAAAAAAATCACTATGTTTTCATCACAACTCCAGGAGTTCAAAGACACATATGAAACAACTTCTGCTCCCTGCAGGTTTAGCCTGTTTCCAACAGTCGAATGCTATTATCAGCTCCATCAAACATTGCAGACCAACTAGTATTCTGCAGTATTTGGGAGTGAAGACATTTTCCGGACCTTTGATACACATGGGGAGAACTTAACCATTGTGCTGGAGCTCCTACAACTACTTCCACCTCTCAGTGGCAGTTCTTTTCCAGACACCTTGCACAGTCAGCATTTTAGCTGTGCACCATGTCTGAACTGGTGAAGACAATAACAGTACGTCAAGACATGTGGCTGGAAGGTGAGATCACCTCTATGTTTTAAGTAGCTGAAGGCACATGTGCTTGTCACGAGAGTTTATGAGAGATTATAAGCTGTTCCTACATGTTTTTATTTTAGCAGATGGCAGAAAGATTTGTTGGCTTGGTTTGCTTTTTTTTTTTTTTTTTNGCAGCAAGAGCAGTATAACTATTTATTTCAGATTCACTATGCTATTATTTTGGCAACACATATTGTCACAGTATTAGACAAATGCAAGGCAATTTATGCTGGCCAAATCGTTTAATCTGTTGAAGACACTTCAGTTCACATATGAAAGGATATACTTCAGTTACAGGACAGAATCAGTACTCTGCAATGTGACCTAGCTACTTATTGCTCATCAAGTGGAATTTGACCCTAAAGCCGTTATATTGCTCAGAACCAGTCTAGCTCAAAGACAGTCTCCCTCTTTGTGCCACAATGCCATTGACAAAATTCACCTAAGGCCCCTGCAGTGAAAGATATCCCTGCTACAAGGACCTCAGCTGTAGAAACATTGTCCTGAATTACTCCATAACACCCCAGATTTGTTGTTGTTGAGAAGTATTCTTCTCTTTCACATAGTATTTGCTGAAGACAATTTCATAATAGAGGCATTTTGTACAGAAAATGAAACATCCTCTGAATTATTTTTTTTAACCATGTTTCTTTATTTCTGCATTGAGGTTGTCAGCTTCTGCTGGCTTTTCTAGCTCAGAGACTACTCTTAAATGTTGGTCATTGTACTCAGAGATCAGAAAAGATGATAAACAAGTTCGTTGTTAATCACGTGATTAAATGAACTGTATTATCAGCAACAATGGAACAAGACTGGAACTAGTAGGGGACAACGTTGGATGGCAATTAGAACAGTGGCTATGATGTTAATTTAGCATGGTTTTCATGACATTGAAACATGCTGCGCTATTTCTGCTGACCTTCTGAAAACATACATATATTTCACAGTAATAAAATGGCATTGCCAGTACTTACAACAACCCTGGTGTACACTTCTTCTGCAAAATCACTGTCCTTGTATTTGGCTTCTGTTGGGAATGTGTAGGTAGTCAACCACTGCAAAAGAGGTAGATCTACTCTCGTACCAGTAAATGAATACTGGGGGGCATGAATGTGTGTATCAACCATTCCTGGCATGAAGAATTCACTAGGGAAAGAAAAGAAAATTGTAATAGTCAAAAATGTCACAAAATTTTCCATGGTAAGTAGTTTTGCTTTAAACAGCGTATTTCAGCAAAATCCACCAGGGTAAATAGCAATTACAGATTAACTTTCCTCTTCCAGCATCAGCCTATCAACTCCTACTGTACCTCTATCCATATTCCTTTTATGGTATGAAGCAGTTAAATAATAACTTTTACATGGCCTTATGCATAGCTAACAGAGAAAAAGAGCATGATGAATCCAATTATCTGTAATATTTGCCCAGACAGAATACCAACAAATAAAGCCAAACTGACTTCACTATAACTAAAACGATTCCACCATAGAATCCACCTGAAAAAGGGAAGGTTTGAGCACAGTCTTGCTTCCTAGTACAGATACATTTGGAATGCCTCTGGCTGCCAGACCATTATATTTAGAAAATTGTAACTTTCTATGTTCCTCTACATTATGTGTGTATATATATATAAAAGTATATATATAAAATCAATGGATTTCAAGGTTTAATGGAAGAACTGTGTCTACAACTGCAGACACAGACATTGGTGAAGAAAAACTCTGCTCAATATATTGACAGGAAAGGCATATTTACAATGGAACTGTAAAATTGTTTGTTGTCACGTCATGTTCCTGCAATAACAGGGACAAATATATCAACATTACCGGGAAGTTGCTATAATTATTTTATCTTGTGCTGGAACTCCATAAAATTTAAAATTTCTCTCACTCCTCTACCCTCCTCCCCGAATATTGAATAAACAGTGATTTCATCTCTTTGTAGCCTTTCCTTCTGTTTTCCTGCATACTAGAAATGCTGAAAGATCTTTCTCAATCTGATCCATGTTCCCAGCACCTTCCATTTTCCTCAGGCAATTTAAAGTTAAGAAAACATCTGATGACTCATATATTCTGTATGATTATCCATCCAACAAAGCAGACAGATTTTTTAACAACTAAACACTAAAACAACACTCCAGCTCTATATTCAAAGTCAAAAGTCATTTATAGTTGGGCTGCTATATGCAAAGCATAGTAGGTGCAATCCAAAAACTATTTCTCTTCACCAGAAAGGTGGAAGATTTCACCAGCTTAAGAAAAAAGAAATGTTCTGGATGCAATATGGTCAGAAATCCAAGGCTCTGTGTCTAGAAGATTTAAATCTTCTAATTTTATTAGGTTTTATTAAGGATAGTGTCAAAGCCCAAAAAATTAAGCCTTACATCTGCAGTGTTAGTATTACCTATATTTACTAGGAGTAGAGTTTTGAGCTAGTTAGGCATAGTCTGCTGTTAGCAAAATGAACAGATAATGTAATCTCATGAAAGAACACCATTTACTTCTGCAAGCTCAGAAGAGGTCATGTATGAAAGCTAAATAAGGCATTTTTTTTCTGTGCAGTGTGAATCAGCCAGCACAATTCAGCCATGGCTGCAGTCCCAAGCCAAGGAATGCAAAAGGCACATGGACCTTCCAACCCTCCAAGTCCCATGAAGGATGCAGGCAGCTCCTGGGTTAAAAGCTCTCACAGAGCTGGAAGGGAGTTTTCCCCATGAGATTTATGGGTTTAATGTGTTCCCTGCCAAAAACGTATTCACAGAGACCCACATTACTTCCTTCAGAGCATACTCTGCATTTGCTGAAATTAATCTAAACAAAGCACATACTGGTTACTCAGCCCTCTTATGTCAGATGCTTTGAAACCCCACTTCTTAGCCAGTTGCTCTTGCTGATCATTTTTTTCCAAGAACACAATCTAAAAGAAAGAAAACATAGTTAGATACTTTAAACCTGTATCCCATGCTTTACATGAAGGCAAAATGAGGTGTATCTTAGAACAGATTTTACACACTTACTGCAAAGGTGATAGGTTTGCATTGAAATACTTGCTCTTCCTGACTATCAAGCGTGATTTTGAAATGCCTACTCACAATCCAATAAATAACTGTACCTTTTTTGTAACTTGTGAGAAAACAATTAACTCTTTCTCAAGTAAAACACAGGCAGAACCGCACAGACTTCAACATCCACTGGGATTCCTGTAATGTACCGTCATGCTAGCAATACAGTTAGTCATTTTGTTTATTGTGGAGTTGTGCAACCACTTTATGGGGATGCAATTACAGTATTCAAAACCAGAAGGGTAAAATTAATTGCTTTGCCTAGGACTGACTGGCACTGAACTAAGCATTTTCTAATTTTCTGCTTGTGTCACTCATGTTGGGGTCTTTCATTTTTAAAGTGTGCTGAGGAACAGAAAAAGAAATTGAGGGAGGAAAATGTGGGTAATGTTTTCATTTCCCAGAATAAACTAACAGCATGCCTAAGATCTTTGCTTATTTCAAAAAAACTACAATCTGGAGCCTAACTCAGAACCACTTGACTCCTACAGGACATCAATTCTACTGCTGCTGAGTTACCATTGCCAAGTTGGAACTTTAGCAGACTTTCAGTTTATTTTTGAATTGTATGGTATTTTAATCTACAACATGACTCTTGGAACCTGAATTCTTAGGTCTTTAATTCACTGGTCTGACAACGATCGGCATGACAACTCTCCAAGAAGAGTTCAGGAATTGCAGTGCCCACTGTAGGGTCCAGGAAGGATTTGGGTTCCCACAACACTTGACAGAAGAGAGGACCATGCTGCCTCTCCTGGCCAAAGGATTGTTGTCCTGGGCTTCCAGGAATCCTTGCTGAAACACAATTTCTGCCAGAAACCAGCTCATGGTATTCTAACTCCCATGTTATAAGAGCTCATTCCTCTAAGTTCAAGGAAGCAATCTTACTGCTATCAGCATCCTCCTCCTCCTTTGAAGATTCCCACACTGAGGGCCTGTAACACCGTCATGACAGTAGTTTCTGAGGTAGCAATTAAAAAATATGTAAAGGCAAGATCAAATAGCTGCAAAAGGGCAATGAGAAGGAACTTAGGAGGAAGACCAAGAGGAACAAAAGAGCACTGTTTAGCAGTTATTTGCATACCCGTTTTTTCACGTGTACATCACTACATTTGTATTTTCTGTTTTTTTCTATAGAGAAAAATAAGCAAATACTGCTAAACTATAGATGAAACGGTTTGGCTGACTAGTCTTTTAAACACACATATGGCATTTACTTTGTCTAAAGAGCAGATGTTTTAAAATTTTAGTCAGAAACAAACCCTATTAAAATCATACTGTATAAATAAATACCACCCTAGCAAAAGCTGCAAGAATATTGTAGTCCATTAATACTTCACATGAAGCAGCATCTCTCCTTCTAAAAGGGAATATAGCCAGCTTAATTAGCTATATTCTGCATAAGATTTAGAATACAGACCTGCTGAAATTTCTGATGAGCAATAAAGAAAATGTCACTCAGATGCTGAAGTCAAAATGGTGCAGAATGAGTAATGTTAGAGCTGCTGGGGAAAAAAAAAAAAAAAATGGAAAAAGAGAGAAAAACATGAAATACCAAATGGCAAATTCTGGAAAGAGGCGTTGCCATGGAAAACAAGTGGCTATTATATACTGTTAGGGTGCAGATAAATAAAACATTTAAATCATGGTAGAATGAAGAAAACATATTTCAAGGGAGCTGGACATGTGAAATCAACCCTACATCTCACATCTGGTCCATCTGATGTAGTTAAAGATGTCCCTGCTTAGTGCCAGGGGATTGGACTAGATGACCTTTGAAAGTACGTTCCATCCTAACACATTCTATGATTCTACCCAACGCATTCTATGATTCTGTGATTCTAATTATTGTTGAATGCAGCTATAGATGAATCAGCAAGACATCTACTCTGTTTTCAAACTTCCCAACAGATCTCCTTGGTAACCCAAGAGATGTTTCCCATAGCTTTAGGACGCATTTGCTGTGGCCACCTTTCTGACACTGAATGTTTAA
Organism: Thinocorus orbignyianus; assembly: GCA_013400375.1. Classification (NCBI taxonomy): domain Eukaryota; kingdom Metazoa; phylum Chordata; class Aves; order Ciconiiformes; family Thinocoridae; genus Thinocorus; species Thinocorus orbignyianus. The sequence continues at coordinate 47,753 of VXBW01006011.1, forward strand.
GGTCTTTGAGGACCGAGGCTCGGACATTCACTTGCATTGGTCCATTAATTTAGTTCTTGACCTTTACACTGTAAAAGCAAGAACAAACTCTATGACAGAGTCACTACAGAGTGAAAAGAAGTGCACAGGCAAGGTGGAGACCTTCAGCTTGCAAAGAAAGAAGTCATGGAAGATAAACAGTACTTTAGGAAATGTGTGTCATGAAAGGCAGGATCAGCAGTTGCTAAAACCAGTGCCCAGACATTTAGATCAGTTCTGACATGTCACCCATGTGATGAGTGAGGCTAAAGGATCCAAAGATGAGGGGCTGCACCTCCCTACTCTAATACCTAGCTCAGGGCTTTTTTCATTCCGAGGGCTGCCCAAAGTTCTTCTATCAATGCACAGTTGTTTCACTAAACTATGCTTCAACCCAGACACAGTAAAGCCTGACTGCCTCCAAGCACATCAGGGTAAATAACTCTGCTACTGAAATAACAGAAAGTGAATGGTACTGGCTGAGGGAACTCAAGTTTTTTTGATCCAACAGTGCTTGTGTTACTTCTTTTCTGGTTATGACATTCATAGATGAACATGATTAAGGGGTCCATCCTTATTTTCTCTCCCACATGCTTCTCTTCCCTCCTTGTTCTCACAATGATTATCTGACTTTTGCAATCAGAGAGATGATACCAGTTGCTTGCCTAGTTACCAAAACTGGAATGTGAGGCTAGGTGAGAGGCAGGAGCACTTATTAGACTCAGCTCCTGAACTAATAACCCAACCTACTGAGGAAGTCTAAGCAATGAACTCCAGATGTATATTGGTGTCTTGGTACCTTTCTCCTTGTACAGCTACCACACAGCATTTGCTATCCCAGTTGGCTTAAATAAAACACTTGTGTTTGGCAAAACTTAATAATATTAGCTCTTATTCTACAGCTCTTACTCTTTTCATGCCTTCCACAGGAGCTTTTAGCTTAATACCAGTTCTGTTTTCTTAATATTCTACTCAGATAAATTAATTAAACCAACATTTAACTCACATTTTGCACCTGTCTCTATTTTCTTTACCCTGAGGAATACTACTCTTTCTATTTGCCATTCCTCAAGACTGGTACCACACTGCTCTGCAAACCACTCAGTTAAACACAGTCCTTATTTTGCTAACTTAAACATAACTTGGGCCATCGAACCTGACAGCAGAATTTTCCTTGCTAAAGCTCCCTTTTCATCTACAGGCAAAGCACAGAGAGCTGACATTTCATCTGTGGGCTTTACCAGCCAAATACCCCCCCCCCTCCATGGACAGTGGGGGTCTGGACAGTGCTTCTGTTACTCTGGTTGTATACCCCTGTCCCTCAGAAGACAGGCAGGAGCTCACCCTGGACAACAGGACCTGGCTGTTCACAAAAGCTGATCTGTTCATCAGAGCATCATGCAAGATTCTTCCATGATGGAGTAACCAACACGAGGCAAAAAAAAATGATACTTGTTTAGTTAGACTTACTTCTTTGGAAGTAATAATGAAACAATTATGGCATAAATTTGGACGACAAAGGTAAGTAATTTTCTAACCACCATGTCCTCTTTGAAAAGCCAACTCTTCCATGATTCCAGTTGAAGTTCTGCATGAGGTTAAATTATGAGTAACAGGTTAAAGGATATTAAAACTCATTGTATCAGATCCTAGAAAAGTAAAATTCCATTAATTTGTATTTAAAAGGTATAACATTAAATTCCTTGTTTCTGTACTCTGGTGATAATTTTATTTTTGGACAAGAGTGTTTTACTGGAATTTTTATTGTTTTGTTTTGTTTGTTTTGTTTTGTTTAACAACTGCATGGGAATGTGCCCATTTATGCAAGGAAAGCAACATTCATAGAATTCTTGTTCACTAAGAGAAGGGAAGAGAGTGACTGAGAGCACAGAACCCTAGGTATAGCTTACTAAGGCACCTGTTTTTCAAGAAAATTACTTCAAGGTCTTGATTTCCTAAGGATGCTGAGGAGGGACCCTTTTCCAGAAACCACCAGCAGAGAGAGCAGGATGAGGTATGAGTTTCTCCCTCTTGCACCTAAGTTACACAGACAAAACCCCTTTTTTATTCAGCTCTATTGGTTTGAGTTGACACCAGCCAATACATAGTTATGCAAGTTTCTATTCCCCTCCTGTACATCTCATAGACTTTGCTATGCCTTGCACAAGACTCCTCAAGAGCTGTAAGAGGGCTGTGTTTAAACAGGCCCTCATGGACCTGTATGAACAAAGAAAATAAACACTATAGGGGCTCAAAGTATGCTTCGCACGGATTTCAAAGGCTGCTGAAGCCTGACACACTGAAGCCTGTTATTTAGCAGCAAATAAAAATGACTTTTTTTTTTTTTCCACATGTATAAGGTACCTAAATTCATTAATAGGTCTGTAACAAAATATCATTGTATCTACACAACATGGACTGTGCAACTAAGTTTCACCTGTGATACTGTTCAGGGAATGATACAGCTTTACTGCCAGAATCCATCTTGCATTATCAGGAAGTGTAACGCTTGTTTTAAACTTGGCTTGTACCACTAACATGCTCAATGCCAACACCTTCCTAACTCTTTCTGGCTATATGCCATGGTTTTTCTTGTGACAAGAATAAAAAAGAAAAAAGAAAGAAAAAAACACCTCACTTAAAAGTACAGAGGGTTCACTGAAATGACTCACGATCATTATTTGATACTTTTGAGAAAGAAAAATCTGTTTGTGAAACTGAACAAAACAACCTGAGAAGATCTGGAAGAATGCCTGGTCCAGGTGTACCACCGCTTTGGAAACACTGAGCACACTTCAAAAACAGATTTAGGCTACCTGCGGACTCGTGACAAGGCGGTAACGCACCATCCCGGTTATCTCCAGGTCCTGCAGGCGTGAAATCCCTTCTCCGCAGCTCCCTTCTCTTGCCGACAGACGCCGACTACTTCGAGCGCCAAATTTTTACACTTTCTCCCTACAGACCGGTGGAGACGGCGCTACCCCTTATCATCCCCGGAAAGGCGCTCGGGACCCAAAAGAGTCGTTTTCACCCCTAGCCGGGGGGCCACCAGGTGAGAGCCTGACACCTGAAGCCCACTGCCCCGGCGAAGAGGGCTCCCGCGCCTCCCTCGGCCGCCCACCGCCACAGCCCTTCCCTCACCCCCGCACTCACCGTCCCGCTGTCGTCCACTCCCAGCAGGTGTCCGTGAAGGATCTCCATGGGCGCAGAAGCGCTGGAGTGCACGAAGGTCCCCCTGAA
>VXBW01006011.1:58079-91844 GCA_013400375.1 Thinocorus orbignyianus
CTGTTCAGTATCTTCATCAATGACATAGAGTGGAAATGAGTGCACCCTCAGTAAGTTTGCAGGTGACACCAAACCAAGCGGTGCTTGAGGGAAAGGATGTTATCCAGAGGGACCTTAGCTGGTTTGAGGACTGAACCAATGTGAACCTCATGAAGTTCAACAAGTCCACATGCAAGGTGATATGAATCTGCAACATGCACTTGCATCCCTGAAAGCTACTTGTATCTTGGGCTCCATAAAAAGAAGNTGGGCCAGATGAATTTTAAAGGCCAAAAAAATCCAGACCAGTCTGTCATTCTAAATATCTGCCTGCTTCTGAAGATATCAGTCTTCTTTTTTTTAAAGGTAATAACACTGTTCTCAATTTTATAGTGTGCTATTTTTCTTAAATTTTAAGTTAACATCTGGGAAACACAGTCATACACTCCATACTGTTGTTGACACCTTCAGAAGGAAAAAGCATCACACAGAGCATCACAAAGCTTCTCCCAACACAAACACTAGATTGTTCTGTTGAAAATGCACCTGAAAAAGTTGTGCAGAAACCATACTGACTGGAACATTATGAACACAGACACAGACAGCATACCACCACAAAGCAGAACACCATGACACGGAGACATGTTGTAGAGGCCCTGTGTTAGTGGTAAGAGGCATTGGATCAGTTTTCCTTATTAGCCAAACATTGTCCAAGAACATTGTTTCATCGTGTTTGTCTTTCTATATTCTTCTTTTATTTTTTTGACTAGGATCACAACTAACAGCTTTTTTTCTCTTCTGCTTTTATGAGAGTCCTATTTATTTCTGCTACTTATGAATACTATGAGATTCAGATTTGTTTTCAGACATGTTTTTTTGTCTTACAGTATTCAAGGATTTCTGTGATTTGTAAAAGATGTTCTTCAGATTTCCTTAAAACTTTAAGTAAAACTCCCATTTAAAAAAAAAAAATGTTTTTCAACTTTTCACGTTAATGATTTTTTCCTTTTTCTTTCAGATTTGAAGCTGCAACAGTATAGTTGAGGTTGTAAAACTAAGATGTGCTCCATGGCTGCTCACCACTGTTCATAGTAAATTTTTTTGTAAAGAAGGGTCAATTGTGATCCTGTAGTCTGATCATATATGTAATACACACTATTGGCAATGCCTGGGGTTATGCATGTTTGGGTATGTCTCTAGGAAGATCTTGATACATAATTTGCCAGTAATGGAGAATTTGTTATGGCCTTTAATAAGATATGCCAATTTATTTTTATTGATAATTATATTCCGTGGCAAAAAAAAAGCAAGGTTACAAATCTTATTTGTAATTTGAATTTGTTTACCTTGAATTTCCAGACAGAAAATATTTCTATATTGAGTAGAAGATGCCCTTATGAAAGCTGAATTTTCACTGCAATCAAGCAGGTCCCTTCACTCTCGCTTTGACAACTAAAATAGGTAGTGCTTTTTGTCTTTCAATGTAAAGCTCATTTCCCCAGCTTTAAATGGTCTTTATGGCTCTTTTTTCGATCCTGTCTAATTTCAGTATCTTTCATGGACATTAAGAACTGGACACCATATGCCAGAAGCAATCATGCTAATACCAAATGCAGAGGTTATGTAATATCCCTATTTATACATCTGAAACCAGCATATTTTCCATTTTGCTTATGCTGCTGCACTGAGAAGTCATATTTACTTGGTTATCAATCACAGTCAATCCTATGGCACAGTTAGCTGCTGAATAATTGCATCCTATATTCTTTATTCCTAAGCATACACTTTATATTTTGTTTTGCTGAAACATGTGCTATTTCTTTCAATCAATGCAGCTAAGCTGTCCAGATCACAGAACTGGACTCTCTATTGTTTACTACTCTCCCTACCTCCACTTCTTTTGCAAAATTTACAAAGACAATTTTGTATTTTCTTCCCAACGACTGGTGTAGAGCCAAGCAGTAGTATCTGTACAGTTCTCATAGAGATACACCATAATATAATTCCATATTTATAGTATGCCTAGAGATCTGCCTGCTGCTTCATATGAGTTGATGGAGTGGTCAACAGCAGACCATGTGTGGTACGCTGTCTTGTTTTTTGTTTGATAAAATAGATTTTATAAACATTCAGTGTCAATTTATTTCTGAATTTTCAATATTTTGAAAACAGGATTTCTTTTTTTAATATTTTTTTATTTTATCACTTCACTATAGCAGAAAACTCTTCTTTCCAACAAAGGGAAAACAATCAAAACCACTGAGGTAGTTGCTTTCTGTATTGTATTATTTTTTTCGTCACATTAGTAAATGTCAACTCTGAAATGCTTTCAGTATCAGCTGAAAAACATATGAGGCAACCTGTCAAGCCGTCACAGATGAGACAGACTGAATGACAGCCATCAAGGATCTTGATACTTGGATTTGTTAAAGAGCCAACAAGATTAAGTCTTTTTTATACACTCAGTCCCTCACTTCCCCTAGCATTAAGTTCCCAAGATCTCAACTCCTGTCCCCAGCGTGGAGGTCACTGCAGGTCCAGTACAGTTGTGCAGGAAGTCATGTAGGCTCCTGCTGTGATGCTGTTGGTGGTTGCCTCTCCTGAGTGTTGGATGCTGGGCATTCCCTGACACTCATCTTCACTCAGCTCTCTGATCTCTAAGGTGTTCCCACTCTTCCAGGATGTTTCCTTCATCCATGATTTTCACCTGCTCCTTTGTAGGCCCCAGCTTTCACAACCTGCGTAGTCCATGTGCAGAAGCGGGATGTGTGGTCAGCCTCTTAAGTGGTTTCTCATGTTCCTTCCTCAACTGGAGGATTCAGGACGCACCACCTGTGTTTAGGTCAGGTATAATCAATGTTTACAGCTGTCTCCCATGCCAGTTGCAATGACCAAGTAGCAGACTTCTGCTTGGGAGTGTGAAAGTTCAGTTTCGGACATCTACTCACACACACACATACATCTAATTATTTGCCATCTGCTAGTATTCCCAACTAAGCTATTTTTTCATCCATGGTACAAGCGAGACTGTTTTGTGATTCATAAGTACTGTCGTGACTCACAGGCCCTTTTGCTTTGCAAGTATGCTGCTTTAAATAGTACACTGTGGCAGGCAAAGTGGCTTGACTCCTTTGAGAATCTTAGTCCCCGGTAAGTCACACTCATTCACACAGTTTAAGTGTTAAACTGCTGTATTTTTGTAGTTTTTTTGATTCGAACAAAAAAAAAAAAAAAATCTAAGACTTTGTAAAAGGCAATTAGTTTATGCAAATCGAAGGGGTTCCTTTTTCTTAGTCCTCCACATAGTCAGAGTTGCAAAAAAACAGCCAAGTCACTCACAACAGATTCTTTGTGAGCGCTTCATTGTCTGGGGGAAGAGCAGTTTTATTCTACCACCTTGTCAGTGAAAGAGAAATGGATGCCTGGAATGACAGGCAAGTACCAGCCAAAAGTACTATTTCTGCTCTGGCTGTGTCATTCAAGAAAGAGGACTTCTACTCTTTGATTCGACAGCCATGCTAGCTTTCATGTATCCCTGCCCTACACTCCCAAGGCAGATACTGGCAGAAAGATCTGCTGGGTGCAAGAAGAAAAGAAACTTCCATACATTCCCAGGAGAAGTTCTGTAACTCCCCAATATCAGCACTAATTTCTAGTTTTGTTCTCAAAATAGATGTTAGAGAAAATGCTTCTCTCTACTTCTGGCCTTTCAGATTTTTTTTATTATTTTTTTTTTCAAGAGATTTAGATAAAACATATGTGCTAAAAAGTGAGAGAGTAACACAAAGATCTCCTAGCGGTTCTTGCAGCAACTATGTGCTAAATCAGGGGTCACGTATGTATCTCATTCTTCAGGGGAGGCTCTGGTTAGATGGATTACAGGACAAAGTCAGGGAGATTTTGAAACTGTAATATAACTGGAGCCTAGTATTGCAGCAACAGTTCACAAGAAAGAGGGCTATCTTCACCACGCAGAATGGATCACCATCATCCAGGGAGAATATCAAGTAGCTATTGATCACCTAGTTGGTGGTCTGGGATAAAGAGATGTACGGTAAATTCTAGTCTTCTAGGTAATACATAATATGTTTCAGAGGTGTTTGGACAGCACAGCCAGTGTGTCAGGGGACACTGAGAATATATGTCAGGGTTATTCTGGAGCCATGTGCTAGCAAACCCGAGAGTGCTTTAAGCAGGAATTAGCATGCTGCAGTGATGCCAGATTTGGTGTGTCACATCAGGGAAATCATGCGGAAATGTAAAACACCCCAGCAAGTTTCTGACTGGTGGGTTTTGTGAACCTCTCAGCTACCCCTAATGATCACTTGACGAGAGTAGTGACTCTCCTTAGATTTTGACCTCAAAGGATGCTCTGTAGTATATTTGGGAATCCTGGAGTATGCAGGAGCTGGCTGAACTGAAACAATGGGTAGTGATTTTGAAATGATTGCTGTCTTACCTCCTGATGTTACACTGGCTATGTAACTGCAAAATTGATATGTAAAAAAGTAGTGACTTATAAGGGACTGGCATAGGGAGCTTAATTTGTATCATTCAGAGTACATCTGAACAGTCAAGTTTGAACTGAAAAAGCCAGGCTACATTGCCATAGCCAAACTACAAAAGAAGAAGCATTCAGTCCAGGATGTTTCTCATCACAAAATGAAAATGGAGGTTGTGTTTGTCTATACTTTTGGCAGTAAAGTAGAAATACAAGATTTTGTATGATTAAAACTCATTACTGATAGAGACTCATTTATTTCTCCAGGGAGAAGATCCATAAGGAATGTTTATATTGTAAAACAACTTTGTACGGTGACAGAGTTAACCAGAAAAGCTGACTTGTACTTCACTTTCTAGGCAACTTAGGTTACCTAGTTATGAGATTGGGCAGATACATTTTTAAATAACCTATAATGGTTAAAGATTAAGCAACTGATCAGTTGAAGATTGCACTAACACGAACAGTAACTTCACTTCATGTGCCTTAAATAAAAATAACAGTGCTCACAAATATTCTTTAACTCCTCACTGCTAAATACTTTCATTCACTTCCCACATGCAGCCACCCACTCTGTGCATAACTCATTCCTTTAAATCATGCTGAGATGTACCAGATTAAAATACAGTCTTGAGGGTTTTTTAAGAGTGATAACAGATTATATACTGTCACAGCGAAAATCTGTTTGCTAACGAAATATCTAATTTCACAGGAGGTGCTCAACTTGCACATACAAATCTAATTAGTGCTTTTTGGCATGACTTTTTTCCGGTTTTCTGGTTTAAACTTATGAAATCACATATTTCACTTCGCAGCAATCCTTTTTGTTGTCCCTGTCCAATGTCCACTGGGTGCTTGCTTTCATCTCCAAAACCAGAAAGAGTTTTAATAGTGTTCTGCCTGACAGACTGCCAGCTGAGGTACAAAAAGTTACAGAGAGGTGGTTTCAATATGGAGGATGTGAAACAGCTTACTATTCTAGCCACTTACTCCTGCCACTAAAGTGTTTTGTTAAAGTTCCTGTGAGTTTTCTGCTTAAGCATTGTTAAGTTTAGTTTTACCTCTGGAAGAGGGTTCAAGGACTGCAGGGAGACAAAAGTGAGGTCACCCTGACTCTTATAATAGAGTGTCCTCCACAATTAGTTGTTCTTTCAGCTAGTTCTTTGAGCTAATAAGTTGCTCTTTCGTAATCACTGTTCCCTTGGACTCAAAAACTACAGCAATTTCTGCCATGTCAAGATCTGGCTTAAGATCATACGCCTGTTTCCTGAGCCATTTCAAAGCCCTAATTATAACAATGTGTGGTTGCAAGAACTTTTGACTAAGATTCTTGGCTTTCAGTAATTTGGGGATGAAGAGAAGAGAAGGGAAGGGAAGAGAAGAGAAGAGAAGAGAAGAGAAGGGAAGAGAAGAGAAGAGAAGAGAAGAGAAGAGAAGAGAAGAGAAGAGAAGAGAAGAGAAGAGAAGAGAAGAGAAGAGAAAAGGAAAAGCTATTCACCTCTTTCACATGCAAGCTAAATGCCTCATTTCCCACTAGAAGTTCCACAAGCAAAGGTTGTAATACACCTCTTATCTGCTATGCACCCAGATCATAAACCTCTGCAGCCACAACAGTAAGGGTTGTTTGGTTAAGACTGCCTTTATAAGATTTGTGACTAGTACACCGAATAGCACAATGAATAAGGACCAAATAAACAAGTTGGTCGTGTTTCTCTGGAAAAAAAAAAAAAAAAAAATCAGCCCAGTGTTCTCAAGGGAAGAGAAGAAAAGTTTCCCTTAATATGATACCCTTCTCTCTCTCTTGGGACATTGCATAAAACTGCTTCTTTGTTCTTCCTCATGTCCCTTCTATAGATGCATAGGTAGATGTTTGAGCAACTGACTGATTTTGCATTTGAAAGACCATGCCTGAAAGATTAGGAACTTCTTTTTGCAACAGAGAATCTCCCTAGAATTGCTGAGTATGTCATGAGGGTTTCCATACCATCCTTCTACTTCACAGTAACTTAATTTTAGTTATGTTTTTAGTTAGCTAACTATTAGAGAATCATAGAACTGTTTAGATTTGAAGGGACCTTTAAGATCATCTTCTGGGTACTCCTTTCAGGTAGTTGTAGAGAGCAATATAAAGGTGCCCCCTCAGCCTCTTTTTATCTNTTCTACCCTCCAACAAGTCAACACTCCCACCTAACTTGTTATCAGCAAACTACTCAATCCCCTCATCCAGACCATTGATAAAGATATTAAAGAGAACCAGTCCCAAAGTGAAGTCCTGAGGGGCACCATTCATGACCAGCAACCAACCAGATTTAACTCCATTCAACACTGGGCCACCTTCCAGTCAGTTTTTAACCCATCAGAGAGTACCCCCACCCAAGCCATGGGCAGCCAGTTTCTCCAGGAGAACACCGTGAGATGATTACATTTTAATTCCGATTCTTAGTAATGATAAAAGTTAGTCCTTCTCTTACGACCCATATCAGCTCGTAAAAAGAGTTAATTTTCACAGCTATACTGAACTTTCCTTCCAAAGACCCTCAGTGTTTTGTGACACTCACAGGTCACATTATCTTGTAAAACAAAGAGATTAGTACCTAATGGATCCAAGCTGACTCCCACTAGTTGAAAATGAGGCCTTGTATTTCCAGGTAATCATCCTGAACTTTCACTAAAAGCATGCATGTATATTAAAGAATCTAAGGTTCTAAGGTATCATTATGTTTTCTTCCTTTTGGAAGTTTTTCTTCTTTAAAAAAACAATATGTTTTATTTAGTTATGACTTTGCAGCTCTTATTCAGTATAAAGAAACTGTGGGAAAGTGCTTTGCCTTTTACTATCTGTTAACTATATGGAAATGAGAGTGGCTACTGCTGCTACTAGGTATATTGACTACATACTACATATTGACTATTGCATAGAATGATCATTCATCGTATCCAGGGAAACTCAGTAGAAAGTAGCCAAAGAGACATTCTGCATAATATGAACCCTAAGCATTCATACATTATGCAAGTATTTCAGCAGCCCACATAGCACAGCCTGCACACAAAAGAATAAAAGGAGCAAAAAAAACCATTCCTGTTGGGGAAAAAAAAAAAAANATAAGAAGTTGGCGTTGGCTCATACTTTCCAATCATTGAACCCACAATAAAAGTCTAAGCATTTCACTGCAGGAGTAAACATTATGTAACTCAATATATGTTTACTTCACTGGAATGCCTCATTTACTTCTGCACAACACAAATTCTTTGGATTAAGAGTTTTACTGAGACTCTTTCTCCTGCAGCAACAAGTACAATCCAGGAGAAACACAATAAGGCAATAACAGCATTTGGTGCTGGTGTGAAATCAGCCCAATGCAGTATTTACTGATGCTGAGGCCGTAGGAATTTCAATGGAGCCATGACTAGTCAGTACCAATGGTTTACTCTCTCTTCATTCTTGTAGTATTGCTTGCTTCAATCAAAGAACATGACTTCAAGAAAAATGGCTCGAGAACCTGCTCCTTTCATTAGTGTCAGCTGTACTGAGGCTTGCAGACAGAAGAGCTCCAGGACCCTTGCTGCAAAAATCCATAAAATAGGGGTGAGCATGGATATTTCACCAGCTGAAGTGTTTCCACTCTTGCATCAGATCCCATATGAGCAACTCTGTCCTACACCACTGTTTTTGAGCTACTGAATTACCTTGAAAAGCAGACCTGATTCCGCTGTGTTTTTCCTGGGCTGGCTTAAGTGTATGTTGGTAATTGTACAAGCCAGTACGACCATTGATACATGAATGTTATGACCATTTCGATCATTGCTATCACCAAGGCACATTTCGGTTGTTGCACTGTTTTTGAAAGAAGACAATCTATGCTATTATTAGAGAACAGACAGAAGGATTAGCTCATAAAGTTAGGAGCCTTGTCACACTGCACAGTAAATGAAAAATCTCAGGTAAATTCTTGAAGACAGATAATCGTCTTCTTATTGTCTGTTACAACCTAGGGTAGCTTTGTACTTATTTTTAATTGAAAACATTAAGCTTGCTCCTAATATATCTACAACTACTATCACCCTAGACTGAATTCTAGAATTTAAATATAATATAGTGGACCTCTTCAGTCACTGAAATCAGCCAAAGGATACCATCTCATGTAGTCCCATAAATCCACACAACATAAATTTCCATCTCAAAGCTAGGTAAGATTTCTATCTTAACTCCTGCAGCTATTCCAGATACTCATTCCTCTAATGGGAAGGACTTTCTTCTGATTTCTATCCAAAATGTATTCATGGACATCTCATAGATCAGATCAGCAAGGTCTCTTAGCTTATGAATGAAACAAAATTCTTCAGATAGATATATTCTTTCCATGCACCAGCAGGTTTGAAATCAGATTGATTCCTGTTAATGATCAACTATAAATTATTTATCATTTTTTTTCTTTTTATTCATGCAACACTAAAACTGTTGTTGTGGCCCAGCTATTATTACTGCTTGCTTTCTACCAGTTTCCAAATTTTAACATTTCTACAAAAACTCACACACTTTTTATTTGCTTTAATTTCTATGAAGGCAACAGTAACAAAGAGATGAATGCTTTCAAGTCATGGTGTCAGGATACAAAGCCTCTGTAATTCTAGGTTTTTAATAGCCTATATAACTCCCGGAAGGAAACATCTCGTAGGGCAGGAAGGGAAATCTTTTGCCTCAGCCTCCGTGATTATGGGTGCCATATAATGTCAGCACTCGGGAGGCTACAGTAAAGGTCAGAGTAGGGGAGCTTTTATTGTTGCTGGTCTCATGGTCAAGAAAGAGACTTGTGAACAGTGAAATAACAGTGGCAGCTCAGTGTTGCCTATGTGCATGGTGCATTTATTTGCCTTAGCTTTTGTTCATAGACAATACATATTTTCATAAAATTTCATTAAGTGAATTACTTCTACATGCTGGAAGAAAATATTTCACGATATTTTCTGTTTGTTATTTACTATAGTATTGAGGCTAGATGAAAGCCAATAAAGCTTGTAAGCATGAAAACAGCATACTTTCACATCCTGCTTTCAGACTGTGCTGTAATATGCTGTAATATGCTGCTGCCCTCAGAGGCACAGTGCTGTGACTGCAGATGTGCAATAGGTTTTCCATCTGTTTTATCCTTCTGGTTTGTTCAGGGGCCGAGGGCACATAGCCAGGTCCTCCTTGTATTTGTTTAACAGCCAGAAGGACAAATAGTTACAACTGCTAACTTAATAAACAAACCTAGAATCAGAGTGGCCATTAAGGCATTTCATTTGGCCAGCATTGCCATCTCTCTACAACAGTGCTGACTGGATAAAAGCTGAGATTATCTAGTCAAATTTAGATAAATAGTTCTCACAAGGGCATATCCAAATAAACCCCTAAGGAAAGGTTATCAGTGCTCCCAAAAGATTTCTGGTTTATGGATATGCACAAATCCACCATTTTGGATTCAGGCAGCCAAACACAGCTTGTGTTCTGAAGAGCTGTTCAGAGCTCTGGCTTCGCAGTTTTAATCTTTCACGTTGATGGCAGCAATGCCCTTTTGGCAACACACGGCAATGGTTATGAGGCCGTAACAAATGCTTTCATAGTTTATTCTTCTTATTTATATATCACATTAACTGGATTCTTGAATGAGCAGAAGTGGCAAAGGGCCTGAGAATGGATGTAATGGACAGAGCAGAGTTGAAATCACCTTTATAAATGTAGTGGCTGGGCCCCTGTTAATTAGTAGAGACAGCTTCCTCCCACAATGCTTCTACTAGGCAGGCTTCCATCCTGCTGCAACTACCAGAATCTCCATAGTGGTCTAAGGGTCATACTTCCTGGGGAGCCGTTGTGCACAGCAAATCTGTAGTATAAACCCAATCTAAAAATTTGCCCTGACTGCGGTTGCGATGGTAATCCATTATAGCTCACCATGAAATCTAGCTTTTTGTGAAATAAACAGCTCAGTCTGCACACCAGACTTGAAATTATTATGTCTGACCCCCTCAGATATAGGATGATGCCTTTAACACTGCTGTTTGCTTTGGCTAACTTACTTTGGTGCTCCTTCTGATCCAAGCACCAACCAGGTTTTTTGCCATTTCCAAGCTGAACGTAGGTGCCTGAGTTTCCTCTTGGATATGTTTTAACTGCATTTTTGTTCATTTGAAATCAAAGATGATGACGGAGGGCACATGGAAGAATGGTGAAAAAGTAGGCAACTCTTAATTGCAGGACTGGATATTTTTGCTCCTGTGTGAAAGACTTCAGTCTCATGACTGAGAATTTTGCACTAGCATGGTAGTTAAAATACTAGTTGAATATCTAGTTCAAATACTAATTGGGAAGGGGCTTTTCTTAGAACACAGAAGTTGCAGACAACCTGGGATATTAGAAAATTCCGGTTGGAAGGGACCTCAGGAGTGTTCAACAATGTTTTCTCAGGGTTTCACTCAGTTGGGGCATGAAACATACCCCAGGCTGGAGAAAAACCTCCAGTTTGTCAGTGTCACTCCTGTAGAGGGGACACAGGCTGGAGGTGGTATCCAGCTGGGGTCAGGCAGGCACTGAACAGAGGGAACAGTCCCTGCCTTCCCCTGGCTCTCAAGGCTCTGCCTTACTCACACCAGACTCTGGGCAGTGTCAGACCCATAACCACCTCCCTGTGAACCCACCATCCAAGCAGGTCCTCACCTGCCAGCATATTCTCCCTCCCAGACTGTAACGTCACAGGGCAAGTACAAGGATATTGAAGAAGATAGTGCTGACAGCCTGACTAGAGTATAAGTAAGTGACAAATGCTGGTCTCCTAGTATCTCCATGATTTTGTCACAGAAAGCAGTCAGGTGGGTCAGGCGTGATTTATCCTTGAGAACTACTTGTCAACAGCTTCCCGTCACTGTCTTCTCCCTGCTGTGCACCCAGACATGGGCTCCAGGAGGTCTCACTCCCTGATTTCACCTGGGACTGACAGGAGGCCGGCTGGCATGCAGTTCCTCAGGGTGTTTTTTGCCCTTTTTTGCAGGCAAGTGTGACATCTGTCTTTCTCAAATTGTTGGGGCCCTCCATGATCTTCATGACCTTTGAGAGCTGATGTACAGCAGCTGCACAAGGTCATCAAACATGTCCCTCAGCACCTTGGGTTGTCTTCTCACAGGTTTCAGGGACATGAGTGGTTTGAATGCTCTCAGGCAATCCCTGAATTAACCATCATCTTCAGCTGGCAGGTTCTCTCTTCCTTGGCCCCATCACTAGGCACAGAGGCCTGACAGACGTTGCTGGTGACAAAAAAGAAGGCAGTAAGGCTATGTCTTACCTGCATTCGCATTCACTAAATCGCCCAGCCCAGCCTGCTATGTGCCTACATTGGAGCTGATCAGCCTTTTGTGAGCAGTAGAATAGCAGTAGAAGCTCTTTCTGCCCTTGACATTCATTACAAATCTCAGCTCCAGCTGAATTTTTGGCTTCCCTGACACTGCTCCAGCATACCTGGGTAGTGTTCCTTGATTTCTCCTTTGTTTTCTGTATTTGTCCCTCACCTGTGCACCACCATGTTAGAGTTGTGCCATGACTTTCTTACTTCACCAAGCTGGCCTCCTGATATGTCTTTGTGTTCTCCTGAGGATGGACCATTCTTGCACATGCACAATGCAGTCCTTTAAGGTCAATAAGCTTTGCTGGGGTCCTTTGGCCTTCAGAGCTGCCTACTATGAGATCCCAACTACAATTCCTCTGAATAAAGTAATGTTTTTGTCCTTGAAGTTAGGGGTCTGTGCTCTGATGCTCACCTTCCCTTATATGGAAAAAATTTCACTCTTCATGTTAGACACTTATCTGATCCTTTAAAGAATGGCTGGAGCAGCAATTGTAACTCCAAAAGAATGCCATCCTCAAAATGCTTGTTTAGAAGTTTTCTGTTCCTGGAAGGAAAGAAGAATGCATTCTGTTCTAAAGAATTATATTTTATTTCTTCATTTTTCCTATAAAATCATTCCAATTTTCAATGACAAGCATGAGAAAGAGCAACAGCTATAGAGAACATCCAGCATAATCACTTCCTAAATTCAAACTGAAAAATACATGTGCAAGCATTTGTCCTCCACCAGGAATTTTCTGTGAAACGAACAACTAACTAATTTCCTATTATTATCTCAGCTAAGTTTGTCTAGGAAATAAATCTACGCTTCACAATTTCTGCAGGGCTTGAAGTGATACAGCAATTGCTTGGATAATGCTAATTTCCCAGAACTCAATAAGACACATTGAATACACAGAATTTGTCAGCTTGACATGTCTGACATTATTCTCCTTCATTTTATTTTAACACAAAAGAAGGTTGCATTTTCTACTTTATTGCTGAACATACAAACATAAAACATAACCATTGAGTCAGTACCATAGGTACTCTTATTTGTTCATTTATATCCATGTGACAGGAGTTACCCTTCACATGGAGTTCACTAGACTTACAGTAGTTGAAAAAGACACTTGGATGAAAAGGGCTATTTTCTGAGAGCATTTCTTTGCTGACCATTGTTTAAAGTAAAACAGGAAAACTCTCTTACTTCATGAGTTTTACATAAACTTAATTTGGAATGACACTGAAAATTTTGCACAGGGTAAGGCTGAGAATTCAAATAAGACAAATTTTGTATTTTGGTTTTTGTTCTGTTGTGAGGGGTTTTTTAAGAGCCGGTGCTGTATGGCCATTCACAATGCCTGTTTTGTATTTGTAACCACGAAGCCATACATACCAAAGATCTGTTCGTCCATCCATCCATCCATCCATCCATCCATCCATCCATCCATCCATCCATCCATCCATCCCATCATCTCAGGTTCTGCTTCTTTTCCTTGATCCAGAGCTGGTGTGTATAGCCATACAGCCATATACTATTCCTGCTTCTTGGAGACCAAGCCTTACAACGATTAGCATTTGGCATGTTTAGGGTAGAAATGGCAGAAATTAGGTCTTTGCACAGTAACTCAGAGAAACTAAGAGGATTGCAGAGTTGTCACAACATGTAGCCCTGCAACACTATTGCCGCTGCTAATTACAGGTCTAATGCTTCGGACTGAGTTTGCAAGTCCTCAGGGCTGAGCCTTGTCAGACTTGGAGTGCCTGAACATTTTTTAACCTGCAACTTTGTTTTATTTGGCTTAACTGTAAAAGCAATTTCTCTACCTGACCGTGTGCTGTTGATCGGTCTGTTTTACTTCTGAGTTTTACCATATTTTTATGCAGGTAGCAGTAATGAGCCGTTATTCTACACAGAAAGGGATATTTACACCTCTGACACAGCGGTACAGAGCAAAGAACCCCAAGTCTGGTGCAATAGCAGAGGCCTGGAGAAGTAGAGACACACATTATGGAGAACAGTAGAGGCATAGGGTGATAAGAGATGGGGCACACACTTGGCACTCAAGAGAGACCCTGCAGCTGTAAGCAATTCTCCTGTGATCAGTTAAAGAAATAGTCTTCTCCAGATTTAGAAAACTGGCGTTAGAGATAATGAAGAGAACAAACAAATGGCAACTAACACATGTAGAGGGCACTGTAAATAGTAAAATTAGACATAGTATGGTGCTACAGAACACTGAAGAAAGAGGAAGATGTCAAAAAAAGCATGTTAGAAAATGTGTACAAGTGACCTCTTGGGCATCCTGGGAAGAGAAAAAAGAAACAAAGAACATCATCATCATTTTCCTCCCACAGGACTCCAGGGGAGCTGACAACTTCTGTTATTGTCCCTGCTATGGGTCCAAAGCTACTGACTTATAGATGCAGAGGAGCAGCAGAAAGGTGAGCGTAACACTAGGAAAAAGGCAATAGAAACTACAGAATATGTGTTTCAATTTTAATTTTATTAGTACTGAGACTTTTCAGTACAGAAGTAGTTCAATTGCAATATTATTCTTTCATTTACTGCAATAATTGGATCTAGATGACTAATGATTCTTGAATTAGACTTTTAAGATTTCCACCCTCCTAATGAGAAATTTCTGACTTTACTTGTGTATAAGATATGATTTCTCTTTCCCGCAAACAAGATTTTGAGCGTAATGCTATACCAGCTCCCAGGGAAGAGAGAATGGAGACAACTTGGAGGTATATGGGGCTGGCTGCAGCAGGGGTGCAGCAGAGGCTGGGGCCTTGGGTGAAGGCTACACTGTGATGGTAGTGATGGGTCCATGACTGGGACATTATAGATAGGTCCATGATGGGTCCATAAGTGAGGAGCCACCACACATCAGCAGCCTTCAGCTAGTCATAAAGTAACTTCTGACCTTTTCCAGTTTTTTGGAAGCACAGTCAGAGAAAGTTAGAACTAATACATCAGAAGGTTTGCTGTACAAGGCCAAGTTGTGGGTACAGTCTTATTGTTCAGAAAGTAGCTACATTTAGACCAACCAGGCTGATTAACAGCATTTCTGATACCAGCATTTTTGAAAGCCATGTGCGAGGTTAAATTGTAATAACAATGTGGCCATGGTAATCATGATAGTGTTTATATTCTGTTACTTCTGTGAAGGTTTGAATATTAGCGTGCATAACACTGGAAAATAAATATATAAGGGTAATTAAAACAAGCTGTAAAAGACATCATTTGTGGGAGGAAGGTTTTTTTCCTCAGACATTCCCTGTGGTAATGTTTATCTTGAGTCCTTGATGTATTAAATCATAAAGAATGTGGGGACATAAACAACGGGCTGATATAATGTTTAACCACCTGTTGTGTAATTTGTGTTTTGGTGGTGTTGCAACTGCTATTATTAGGTGTCTGTGGATTGCCAGGATGGAAGCAGGCAAACCTCAGAGCTTCCAACATGCTTTTATTTGTGTTCAATTGATTAGGCAATCTGTTAGTGGCTAAAAATCAACCATTAATTAGATATATTGGTCAAACCTCACACATACCATTCCACATGTCTGATACTCTCCCTGATGTTCGCAGTCTTGGCTGGCTTTTGGTCTCTGAGGCCAGGGTGGCCAGGCTTAAGGACCTTAATAAAATAAAAGAGAAACAAAGTTGCCTGGTTTGGCCCAAGTAATTATTTCCTCCCTTTGGCAATCAAAACCAGCTCCTTGCCCTTCTAGATGCTTGTTACTGGTATGTGAGAAGCATGTTATATATGAGGTGGCCATTACCCGATTCCTTTCAGCAGTTCCACATTGGGTGTCACTGGCTTAGTTCCACTGCTTTTATGCAACTATAGTAAGCAGGCAAACCTTACAAAATCTGTGACTTCTTGCCCTGCATCGGTCGATCTTTTGACATGTGTGGCTGCAGGACAAACAGAACAAAGTCACTAACAGGTCTTTATTCTGTAAGAGAGGCTAGCATTTTTATTTCATTAATAAAGCGCGACAAGCCGTGCATAGCTTTTGGCTGCAGTAAGGCTGTGACTTAAAAGAATTTCAAAGAAGTCCAGATCCAACCTCAGAAAAAATATCACTGCATAATTTGGAGCTTATTTGATGGTCAAAAGATGTCACAGAAACGGAAAGAATAAAAACCCTTGTTCCCACTAAACACCTCCCCCTATCATCTCCCACACCCTAAATTCAGAAAAATTTGATGAAAAATGTTTCATTTCCAGGTAGAACAGGAACATGAAGAGCGTGCTCAGAATATAGCACACGTCTTCTGTGTTCACATCTTTTTTCTCTGACTCATCCCTTTAAGTCTATTATCATTAACCAGCCATGCATGTTTAGTAGAGAAAAAAATGCCCTCATTAATTCAAAGACTGGTGTAATTTTTAATTATTTTTTTTATATCAGTTTTCTTCTTTGTAACTCCCTAGCTTTGTAGCTCAGGGAGTATGGTAAAAAAAAATAAGTTTTCGCTTAGAAAAAGGTACTATTACACTTCTCAAAAATTACTTCACCTTGCTTAAAAGGAAGCAGACCAGTCAAACATATACTTGTTTTCCACACAAAAGGGCTGGAACACCTACAGGCTAGGGGATTTGAAATGTTAAGCACTTTAATGTTTTTTTAAACTACAGGAATTTATTTAGATGTCTTTTGACAGGTAGCATAAAACAGAAGTGCTATATGCCATGGATGTCATTTATTACATTGCATTTATGATTTGCCAGGAATAAAACAAGATTTCCATTTCCAAATCAGTTTGCATTATAAAACAACAAAAAAAAAAAGGAATTGGCTTTTAAGATAAATGACCTCTCTCACCTGGTAATTTAAATTCTGTTAAAGCTCAGTGCCAAGTGCTTCAGTGCAAGTCTTAGCTTAAATCAAGAAGTGAACCATCAGGCAGCAGGAAGTATTTGGAGAGATTATCCTCATCCTGAGGCTGAATGGGTTTGGCATACTCCCAAAAGAATGAGAACTCAGTTTGTTACCCTTGTTCCTATGTCAGCTCATGCATCTCATTTCAATCAATGCCAGTTTTAGGCACAGGCAAGGGAAGGTGGTCACATAACATGACACACTTCTGCTGCCTCCCCACCAGCCTGCCCTCTAAAACCAGCCAGACACATGGGGAAGCAAGGAGAGGTCTTCTTCTTTATTCTGGCTGGAACCCGAAAGACTCCTTGAGCCCCTACAACCACACTGACCTCTCCACCGTTCTTTCTTCCACTGCTACAAATTTCAATTTATATTGGCCAACAATGCCAATTTATTGTGTTCCCATTACTTAGAACAACAAAACACAATTCTTAACAACAATGCAGATAACCCCTGTAATCCTGTAAGCATTGTGTGGGGTCTATCACCCCTTCAGGAAAGTATCTTGTAGCTAGTAGCAGCTTTCCTTTATTTCTCATCGTTGACCGAAACGTAGTAATGTGGCACTCTGCTCACCTCTGGTGTGAATCCGGTCACAGCCCCAAGGAGATGAACTGTTTCACTTTTAAAGTCAACTCTGGATTACAGCAACAGGCAGGCTCAATTTCTATTTTGTAGTCACAGTCCATCAGATTTTAAAAACACAACCTCCCTCATTGTCTGAGGCTTTCTTCAATAAAGTAGAGTCAAGCAAATCTTTGTCTTTTTTAGAAAAGGCTGTACTGAAACTACTTAAAAAAATGTGTTATGTAGGTATACAACAAAGTCACTATTGGACCTCTGTTCTAACTTCATTGTCAAGGTTTTTTCTTATCTTTCAGAATAATTGTAGAGCAAATGTTACTGAAGACCTGGAGGTTTCTTTGCAAAATTATTTTGGAAAGTGTTGTCGTGGTTATCTTGTTCATTCGATTTCTTCTTTCTGACAACGCTTTTTGAAATATGAGAGTTTTTCAGATTAGCCAGTTGCAATTGAAATTAAGAGTATTTTTGATGTTGACTATGAAAGTAATTTTATGCAGAAGTCCTTTTTCACACTTCCAAGAGGTATGCAATTCAGGAAAGCAAAGGAAAAAAAAAGGGAAGATACTTTCCTATTAGCAGACCTCAGCCATCATGTTAATCCTAGACCAGATAACCAGATGGACAGTTGCTGCTCTGGTTTCATCAGACAGAGCCACATCAAGTGATAGATCTGAGTGCATTTCCCGTAAACAGAACATTTCACTAGCAGAATTTATTGTAGGGATAATTTACAACATAGGTATCAAAGGTCATAATGATAATTTCTAGATCCCGTTCTTAATGCATTTATAATGGGGCAAAAGATGTGGAGATCAGTCCGTGATCTTTCATGGAGTGAAAGTCCATGAAATAGTCCACGCTAATGTACATACTGTAATCACCAGAAGTACATAAAAATAACTTCTGGGGGATTAATTGTCAATGTTAAGCTCCAAATGAAGTAAGCTGTTGCCCCTTGCTCAGGAGAGGCTACTGCGGTTGGTTGGGAGTGGTGGCAGTGCTATGGCTTGACTGGGCTGGGGCAGGGCAGGAGGGTCCTTTCGCTGCCACCTGTCCCAGCTCCCTCTGGGTACTGCCAGTCATGTGGGTGCTTTTGAAAGTCTTATCTTGCATGTAAGGAGTGTCCTTTGGACTCATTTGGTCAGCTTTTCTCTGATTTGCCATCAGAATTGCCATGTAGATAAGAGATTAAAAATAATCATCAGCTGCATGATGTAATAACTGCAGTTTGAAGTGAGGATGAATTATAAGAGGCTTGGCTATTAGCCTCATGTTGTGGAGCAGTGGAGTTATTTTGGTAAGATAATTCTTTTGGGGGAGTTAAGGAGGGAGCAAGGCCGCAAGAGATGACAATATCAGAGCTTGTGCAGAAGTTCAGCTTTTGCAGTCACCATGGTTACTTACTTCTAAGCCAGAAACAGGAGGGAAGGCATAATTTATTTCTTGAAACTGGCCTACCCCACTGAAAAAATATTGTGTTCTATATTGTCCCCATTTCAGTAAAACTGTTCAAACGAAGAGACCTGCATTAGATGTGAAACACCACAGGCATTAATCAGTGTTCCTAAACTCTGCAAACAGCAATCATAACAGAGAGGATGTGATAACAAGAGCAAAAGAAAATGAACCGACCAAGCCAAGGTTTGGGGGTTTTTGTTTTGTTTTGTTTTGTTTTTAAGGTAGCACAAAAATGGATTTTATTATTTTCAGAAGGTAAAATTAGGCTCTGGTTTATTGTGTGCACAAGGCCAAGAGAAATATTTAGGCTTTTAAAGTAAGTTGTTTGTGCTGCATAGAACATTTTCTACGCCTTCTGCATTGGTGTACTTGTTCTTGGAGCTGTCTTCTGTATCAGGAAAAAAATTGCTAGTAGGGAAATTAGTATCTGAAAGTTATGATTAAGAGGACATTTATGAAAACAGTGTTTTTATTTATGAATTTCAAAATCTAATAGTGAAAGGAAGACTGTCTTGCTTCCTCCTTGTCCATTTGCTCAAATTCTCATCACATCATTTCCAAATTAGGAAGGAAGAGGGGTGGTAGCTCTGGGAGAGGATTTTTCTGCCATGTTTATTCTGCTTGAACTTCGGAAATTCTTCTACTTCAGTTCTTTAATAGTTATGTACTTCGCTGAGAAATACTTATCTAAAAATTAAATTTTCACTGAAAGTTTCAATCAACCCATGGAAGCAGCAAGAACCCCCTACTGTAGTTGCATTACCAGCCTACAAATACACCGTTTGGGTGCCTTGCCATTTTGAATGTGGCACTTATTAATAAACAATTTTGTTACTTTGCTATATAGTTCTTACTTAACTAAGAAACAATCTAGAGAGGAGAACACAGTTTTCTTTTACTATTTCCTATCTGATCAACTATGTTAGACCAGTGATGTAAGTCTAGACCACACTGGCAATAGGCAGGGTCTGGCTGCACCAGATGATGCGAGGCTAAAAATGTTAAGTCCAGGTGTGTAGAGAGATATGTCACCTTTTACTACATAAAAATTAAGCAAATGGCCAATGCAAATGTCTGACATTCGATAAGCACAAGTCTCCCTGTTACATGTTATTTTATGTAAACCAATAAGAACTCACAGAAAGAAATTATTTTCTTATGTTATGTCCAATTCCTAAGAGGTTATATTACATCTATTTACAAAACAAGAGTTGCTCCATTTTCATGCACTTAAGGTAACAACATTTTGTTGCAGACGTAGTTTAGTTATGTGATGGTCTGTGTCCTTTACTGCAGTGCCATTTGCAATACAAGAAGCAATGTGTTAAGTAATTCTTGAAAAAATATGCTTTCAACATTTAATAGAGAACTAGCCACTGCCTTATCCATTTTACAAAGCACTAAGAACATGCCTACTTAGAATATCTAACACTACTAGATTTATTCTGTGATAACAATTTCTAATTTTACATAATTTAAATATTAATAATTTTATTTGTACATTTGATATTAATACTAGCACTAAATCAGAGCCATATTCTGAAAGCTGTAGTTTTCAGATGCATTTTCATTTCTTGCTTTTGATTTGCTCTTTAATTATAAATGCTTGCGTTTTAATTTATGGCACAAATATGACTACATCATCAGTTATGATTGGGACCAGATATTTGATTTTGACACTTTTATGATTTCCATTATGTAAAGGAAGAGTTCTTAACAGCTGAACATCACTGGTGTAGCCAATCCAGTCACCACATTTACTGCAGTCAAGGCAAGTGATTAATGGGTTAAATTGTGAACAAAAATTAACTTTTTGTCTGTTATAGCTACCCTACAAAGACAAGCAATAAAAAAATTATCATTTATTTTAAGCAAGTCTTAGGCTTTACAGATAGCAGCTTAACTACAATTGCCTTTCAACAGAGAAGAGCGCTGACGCTCACCCCCAGTGTGATGTTTTATATATAGAAAAACTGTTCTGCTGTTACCATAGAAATTGTTTAAGATCACAACAACAAAAAAAAAAAATTGGGGAATTTAGAGAAGATTCAACTAAGGCTGTTAAATTCAACCTATTTTGCTTTCAGTGCACAAACTACTCTCAAAGGTAAAAACAGCCAAGTCTCTGCTCATTGAAAAGTGTCCTAACATTGAAAAGTGCCCCTAGAAGAGACCTAGGGATTGTCATGACAATGTAAAACTGTGTAGATAGTGGCCATTGGGTAGCACATGGGGGTGTGGGGAAGTCTGGTCAACAGCAGGAGGGTTGTCCTCCCTGTTGGAAATCTTTGGTGCTGCCACTCTCTGAGAAAGAGCTAGAAAAACA
Organism: Thinocorus orbignyianus; assembly: GCA_013400375.1. Lineage (NCBI taxonomy): Eukaryota > Metazoa > Chordata > Aves > Ciconiiformes > Thinocoridae > Thinocorus > Thinocorus orbignyianus. The sequence continues at coordinate 79,186 of VXBW01006011.1, forward strand.
GAAGCATGGCTGGCAGCTGTCTTACCCAACTCATCTCCACCTACAAGTCTTACACCATTGGAAGACTGGTCCTTCAGCTCAACTTTCCTGGGATTTGGGTCAGAGAATTCAGTTCAGGCATGAACATCATTTTTTGGGCTGGAAATGTTTTTTTCCCCCAAAACTGCCTCATTTCAAAGCTGAGACCTCCTCTGGAACAACCTTTGTGCCAAAAAAACTTCACATCAGAAATATCTACTGATATAACAGCTTTCAAAGTAGTCTCTGTGTGACCAGTTTGAACGAACAAGGTTGTTACCATTTGTGAGCAAATACCCTTGTGAACCATTACATTATAGTGAGATTTCTCAAGAGAAGCAAGTTATTTTCTAAGTGTCTACAACTGCATAAGGCAGTCAAAAGCACTGTTAGCACAGTACAAATTCAAAATGCCAGCTCCAGAGACCTTTAGATTTAGTAACAAAACTCCCATTGACTTTTATGCAGTCTGGATTTGACCCAAGATAAATGAACAATTTCATAATTCTCAGAAAGCCCTTCAGTACTTCCAGAAAAAAAATCTTCCGCAGTACTGCTCTATGAAAGGTAATACAGACTCTCAATACTAATTAAAACAACAGGCTGGTATGATTCTGCACGTGGCTAGCAGACATAGATCACCAGAGTATGAATTGAATTGTGAAAGGAATTAAAAAGGAGCTCTGTTTTCAGCAGTGACCAATAGGTAGTTTCCAGATTTCTAGTCTCCAGCACTTAACGATTGCATCTTGTCCTGTTCATGACAACACTCATATTCAAACTTCTCCAGAACAGAAACATCTGTGAAGTAATCCAGGAACGTCCAAAAAGGCAAAAGACAAACCACCTGCTCTCCATAAATTCAAATGTGACTCTTTGAATACAAATACCCAAATATTAAACATCCAACACATTATAGGTATATTTTTCTAGAATCTTCAAATACCTAACTAATGAAGAAGACAGTGATTTTTTAAAAAATAAAGGTTCCAGTCTTTCTTTTAAGAAGACCATTGTTTATAATGCATTTTACCCCGTAGTGAACACAGCAACTAACTTGCAGTGAGAGACCAACATGAGATTGATACATATGGATCCCCATGTGTATGTTCATAGGTTTTCTTACAAACTTGCTCAGTCTGTACCTATAAAGGTCCATGCTGACAACTTTACAATTATTTATATTTTTGACATTCAGATCTGAGATTGCTACAGCACGGAGACAATTCAGAAAGCAAACTTAGTATGTAAATATATGGGTCTGGCTGGTGGGGTTGATGCTACACAGTAGCCCATATGGTGCTCAGATTTGCATTTGTGACCAAAGCAGTGTTGACAGCACATACACATTTTGGCTGTTGCTGGACAGTGCTCACATAAAGTCAAGGATTTCACATCTGTTCCCCACCAAGAAGTAGGCCAGGAGTGGGCAGGAGGCTGGAAGGAGATGAAGGTGGGACAGCTGACCTGAATTTGGCAAAGGGATACCCCATACCACATGACATCATGCTCAGCAACAGAAGCTGAAGAAAAGGAGAAGGAAGGGAGAATATTGATGGTGTTTGTCTTTTCAAGTATCTCTTAACATGTGGTGAAGCCCTGCTCTCCAGGAAGTGGCTAAACATCTGCTGAACAGGAAGTGTTGAATTGTCAATGTTTAGGCTAGGCTGGCCATTAAATGAACAAGAGACGTTTTCTGTTAGCTCCTCTCCCTCCTAGGAGGAGGAGAGAGAATAAGGGACAGAGACTTATGGGTTGGGAAAAAAACCCCAACAAAACAAAACCAAACCAAACCTAGAACAGCTTTAATGAAACATTAAAAATAAAAAGAAAAGATAATATTAATAAGAAAGATAATTAAATATATAAACATGAACAAACTGAATATTGAACTCCCAAAGTGATGATCACACCACTGGTAAGCACTGGAACAATTCCAGACTGGACTAAAAGGCAGATGGGAACTGCAGCCAGGAATACACAGGTCAGTATGAAAGGCAGATGAACATATAGAGTCCTCCTCAGATCCTGGCCATCGAAGGAGAGAAGGCTCACCCTTTGATCAGCCTTTATACTGACTATTATCAGCTTTTATACTGACCATGGTGCAGATGGGATGGAATAGCCTGTTGGCCAGTTCGGGATCATTTGTCCTGTCTGCTCCTCCCCACATGCAGGACCCCTCTGTGCTCTTCTTCTTCAGCTCTCCAACATGGTAGGTAACAAAGTTATCTGACCTTGGTTATTATAGCAATAAGTATAAGTAGGAGCCTCTCTGCATACCATTCCTTGATATTAATGATGAACATCAGGCCTTATCACTGCCAGAATTAGACACTGTCTGAAAAATATACTGTTAATTTCAGAGAGTGAATTCAGCTAGAAGCTAATTAACTGAAAAATAAAATTGTTGAAAAGAAAATTGTTCTGCCTCAAATCAGGACACAAATTGATTCCTCTTTTTTGCTTTGCTTGCATGTATAGCTTTTACTGTCTCTATTAAGCTTCCATTAAGTGTTAGGACTCCTTAGCCTAGAGAAGAGACCTTATTAAAGCCTGCAAGTATCTAAAGGGTGGGTTGAAGGAGGATGGAGTTGGACTCTTTTCAGTGTTTCTCAGTGACAGGATGAGGGGTATTGGGCACAAGCTGGAACATAGGAAGTTTCATTCAAATACGAGAAAAAATTTCTTTGTGGTGATGGTGACAAAGTCCTGGAACAGGCTGCCCAGGGAGGCTGTGGAGTCTACTTCTCTGGAGACCAAGACCCACCTGGATGCAGCCTGAAGTAATGTGGTCTAGGCAATCCTGCTTTAGCAGGGGAGTTGGTCTAGATGATCTCTAGAGGTCCCTTCCAGCTCTGACAATTCTGTGATTATCTCAATCCAGTAGTCTCCTTGCCTTCCTCTACTTTCTTCCCTGCTACAGGAAAGGGGAGCAAGTGAGCTGGTGTTAGCCCACCACAGTAAATGAGCGGATACCTATTGAGGTGTAATTCAACAGTGTTGTATTGTGTAACCCTTTTTCATCTGCTCATGTTCTGGGTTAACTAAAGGGAGAAGTAAAAAATTTTTTGGGCCTGACACATGCCTGCTTTGAGTCCCTGTCAACTAGCAACTCAGAGGTGCTCCTGAGAAGCTGTTGCTCAAAAAAATGTTCTGGGTAAACTGTCATTTGGTGGCAACATTTTTTATTTTTGGGCTTCTTTCACTCTCAACAACTCTACACCAGTTTTCCAAGACTTCTGAGGAAATTACCAAGCTGACTTTAATATATCAATGTGTAACCCTTTCTTTGGTGTGATTCTATGTGGTTTGTGCACTGTTGTGATTGGTTTTGTTTGTTTTTTTTATTTTATTTGCATGATGGGGAGTAGAGTTAGCACTGACTGTCTGAAACTCAGTGTTTGTGTTATTGCAGCTGCAGGTGTGGAAGTATGGACTTTTAAGCTTTTCCTAAAAACAGACTTCAAGTTAAAAGCAGAACACCCAGCTCAGGTGTCCTCCCCTGATCCCAGCTCCCCTTCTGAGCAGCTTACTAGAAGTATGGATCATCCGGGTGGCAGCTTGCTGCACAGATCAGGGAGGGTTGCACCCCTGTGAGGTAAAAACCGGGCCAGCCAGCTCTGGGGTATGATAGCAAACCGCTTTTGAGATACCCAGCCTGGACCCGTGATATCGCTGACGGTTTTTGAAGCGGTTATCACCAAGCAGCGCGAAGCCAACTTCCCAGCCAACTCTTTCACTTTGTTATAGCGACACCTCGTGTTGTAAACGAGCTTCGAGAGAGAGAGAGAGACACGGGAGAGCCTCCGGTGATGCAGGACCGGGAAGGCTTTCATCTTTGCTCAGCCATTCCCCGCACGACACCGGCAAGCAAATGTATCCATTTTTGCACACAAGTGTGTATTTTTTTCAGCACTATTTCCTTTGTTCCACATTTATTAAAAAGAGAATAAAAGGTCTTTTTTTTTTTTTCTTCTCTTTTTGTGGATCCTTACTCTACATGAGGTCATACCTCTCATTTCTACATTACATACAGAAGTTTATGGTGGGCAACAAAACCAAGTGGGTAAGGCATCGGAGGATGTAAGAGTTTTGAGTTCTGCTGCTAGTCTCTTGCTGGCCTTGTATCTCCTGTGACCTTTTGCATTTGTTGTAACTGATTTACACAGTATACTCTGGAATAGGAACTGCCACTCAGATTTGGGAGCCTTGTCTACAGTGGAGTAGCAAAACACTCCTGCAAGTGAAAACATACACATAAAAAGTCCTCAACCCTCAATGAAAATAAGTTGACCATGAAGCTCAGTGGACTATCTTGATATTAAATCAGGCAGGGAAGATATATTTAGCCACCAATATAGCTTACTTGAGATCAGCAAATCAAAGTCCCTCATAATGCTATTTACTTTTAGGAAGGAGCAAAACAGTCCCAGCTGCAGAATAACATGACTTGGTGGTGGTGGTGTTAAAGCAGTAGCTTTGTGCAGATCAGAGCTACGCTCAACGGTGTAACTAATGGTAAGCATAGCTTTAATATGAAGAAAAAGAAAGAAAAAAAAAATAGTCATGAAAAAGCCCATCAAATTAGCAAGCTGCAGTGGTGATAACTGCATTTTGTCAACGTGAAGATCTCACTTCAGTTCCAGGAATAGGATTCTAAATCTGAATTATTCTTTTTAGGTAATTTCCATTATGGCCCCAGGGGAACAAGTACATTACTGAATAGTTACTGTCTATTACAAAGTTTCATTTAAGTTGCTTTCCTTTTCATATAAAATTAAGAGAATTCAATCAGCAACAGGTATTTCATTCCTCGGAGCCTACTTGCAAATCACATTTAAAATGTTAAGCGACAATAAACACTAACTTCTTGTCGGCTAATTACGGTAAAGTTGTTGGTTTATTATTTGGATTAATTTCCATGCACATTATAGTGACAGGTTGGGACTGTGAAGATGAAGAGAGGCAGTTGAAGTCTGTGTGAACTCCTNCCCTGCCTGACAGCTTCAGATACTTGGCAATGAACACCCTTTCTATTTAAAGACTAGAGGCATATACATTACCCTTCTTTTTGAGCCACACACTGTGTTCTCATTTATGGGATGCAAAACGTCTCTGCTGAGTGGGAGAACAATACGCACTTCTAATTCCAGCCAGTATAGCAGAGAGAGGTTTGGATCGCCACATACTCAGAGTGCCAGGGGACAAGAATGCCCAACAGGACACATTTCTGAAGCATGCTGGGTAAGCACTACGGTCTATTTTTCGTGACAGCCAGTCAAGTCACTAATGTGATATTTTGAAGCAGTGTAGATAGCCATCATCTATCTTTGGTCTCCACAGACCAAAGAAAGTGAAAGAAGCCACTAATTGAATGTGGTGATCCAAAATTTAATTCTTTCTTGATGCAGAGAGATCCATATAATGTTGGTACTACTTATACCCAAATGCAATTCAAGCTAATAACAGAGACTGGGAAAAGCAGAAAACTTTCTGCTGAAACACAGCAAAACCAATACTTCCAAAGTTCTAGTCACAGCATAGTTTTGAGATGGCTTGATCCTTCATGTAACGCTGTCCTAAAATAAGAAGATTTTGGCTTAACAACATCAGTCTTTTTAGATAATTATACCAAATTCCTTATGGTCTTTTCAGAGTACAGGATTACAGGTTTATAACATAAAGAATATATTATGTTTTTTTCTCCAAATAATGAAGGAAAAGCTTGTTGCATTCTGGGGATGTTCCATCACTAACTTATTACAAGAAAGACTGAGCCAATACTGCAGTGTTACTATCCTTTGAGCACAAGATATTAGCCATTCCCAAAGAATAACTCTTAAAATCTTTGTCATATAAGCAATAGTAAATCTAGTGTTGATAGAAGAATAGATGTAGTCTGATTTTATGGGGTTTATTTTTCCTTGGAAATCAAAGGTTTAGGTTTGTTCTGCATTTCTCTGCTATAACAAAAAATAGTGTAGGGGCATTTTTTCCTTTTCCCCAAGACCTGAGGCTTCATTTCATTTCACACACATCTCACAAACATCACTACTTCAAAGCAAGCAGTTTGTTTTACAGTTCTGGCTTCAACTCTGTTGCGGTTACTGGGAATAACCCAGCATAATCTATTGTTGCTGTCAGTCAGAGGCTGTATCAGCTCTCATTCAAGCTAGCAACTTCTGCAGTTCTACAGTGCAGAACCACACTGTGGGACAAAGATAGAAAATAACCCTAAGAGTAATAAAAGAGCAAGGAGAAAGAGTAAGGTCCAGGAGGAAAAAAAAAAAAAAAAATTAAACTGTTGCACAAGTACTTCGTGATTACTGATTTAATAAACACTACAAGTTTCACTGTTGCTACATATACTAATATGTAAACTATGGATACTTGTTACAGATTCTTTTTAGGCTTGTCATTCTTGCTCAGGTAAGACTTGGGGAACTGCAAGCCAAGTGCAAGGAGCACATCTGTGACAAACGTGAGACTTAGAAATGCAAGCTGTCCTAAATCCAGAAATTTCAAGTGAGTGCTGCCATTCAGGAACATGCATAACCTATATATTCTTTGTACAAAAACATGGTCTTCTGTAGTTTTGAGAAAAATATAAAAATATTTGTTTTCATACAATAATAATATAGGTGCTTTAAAGCACTACAACAGATCTTTTAAACTTGGGTTTCTACAGCCACGTCAAAGGCAAACGAAAGTACAGATGTTACACAGAGGTGAAATTCAGGTAAAATCTTAGTGTTTTGGATGTGGTCTTCAGCCCCCTTTTCAAGCTTCTAATTGATTACTGAATTGAGTCCTATCGCTATTATTGCAAATAGTTGTTTTCTCGCTGACTTCAGTAGTAAAAAAGAGAACTCCTGCATGATTGCATCTTAACTATTTTAAAGGCTCCATCAGGAAAATATCCTACTCAAAATACACCAAATATTATAATTTCTGGTCTGTTGTGATTCATTTTAGAACACGTCATCGATCTCTAAACAGATCCACCTCACTTCAAATACTAGCATATTTTCAACTGTTTTCAGGTTTAGAAACCCTACTTTACACATTCCCTGGATGTGATGAGAGCACGTATGCAGAGCACATACACAGTTTTTTCTTATTCATGTACCGTTTTGTCTTTTAACGGCTTTTTATTTTTGTCTTTTAACAGGTAGGGAGAAGAATGAAGTGAAACAGATATTGACAGTGTGCATGACCAGCTCCCTAAACATCTGATTATTAAGAATGCCTCTCCATGCTAGTTAAAATCCTTTCCTTGTTAACTCTGTAAGTCAGCCTGATGCTCCCTACAAGCAGAGGTAGTTTTGCATTTTTCACCTGTGTCCATTTACTTGTGAGAACTCCTGAAAAAAAGAAAACACATAATTGTAGGGCTAGAGGGTTACCAGGTGGCTCACTTTGACTACCTGCTATATTTTCCTCTTTTTCCTTGCTAATGCTATTATTTGCGCCTCAGCATCCAAGTTCATGCCCATTATCAGGAGAAGACAATCCACCCTTTCCCTAATTAACCAGTAGTTCTATAAACCTTCAGAGACTGGTATTATTTCAGTACTTTAGAGGGATACAGACTAATCAGTAGTCAGGACAAGAAGAGAATAGCCCAGCTCATGTGAAACTAGAAGTAACTCACTGGGAAATGTTTTTTGTATAGCCTGGTAATTCAAAACATTTGATGATAGGGTGTTTCAGAGATGTCTGTGAACTTCGACGGAGAAGATTTGTTAAGGAATTATGCTAGGAGGCAGCACTGTGTCCACACTGGACTCTCCTCCTACTCCGATGGGTCCAAATTGTCTTAGGAAATCCCTACATGTGGGAATTGTTTATCCAGAAACCTGTACAAGTCAACAATGACAAGTTCTGACAGCTCAACCCTATGATAAGCACTTCCCTTCGTGAAGTGAGAATCATCTTGCATGCCTGCTGACAGTCCATTATCTAATTAATTACTGTCAGTGTTGAGTCACACTAAATGGGAAGTGGTAACACTCCTAAAGACAATCAGTTAACAGGAATCCAACTGTGTCAGCAGCATCACTACATCTCCTTTATTCTTCAGATGACTAATTATTAACATCTGTCATTCTCTTCTTCAGTGGTGTATTCTGTAAGGACCCACAGGGTTCAGTTAAATTCTTGAAACTCTCGATCAGTCATGCTAGACTCTACATCTCAGTATCCTGTAGGCATGGTGGCATAATTATTTCCCCTCTTGAAGTTTATAAACACAAACTCATTATTCTTCGTGAAAGAAGAGGTAGAAAACTTTCAAAATCTTAATTAAAAACTCTATATATGCAGCCAACCTAACAATTGTCTTAGAAACCTTTGATGACTTCTGATCTCCCTCCTTTTTTTTTTTATTTTCTCATATTGATATGATTTTACTGAAGATCCAGCAACCTATCTATTAACCACAGCTACAACCAAAGACAGAACACCTGCCAGAATCAAGAGCTGTCCTCTGAGAGGCTGGACTAACACCAGCCAGATGCCACTGCAGCTGTGCTCACTCGCAGCAAAGCATTGTCAACTGTGGCGTCAAGAGCCCGCCTGAACTCTGAACGGAGGGTCAGCTGTGTAACATGAAGATGCTAACTTCACAGGACTTCCCCTAACGCCTGTGCTTTGCCTCTGCGATGCTTATCTGTCTGACACTGCCCTTCCCCAGTGCTGACAGGTTGTGTCACCACTTTGAGGAAAGGGCCCTTCCCCTCATTTTCTCATCATACAGCTCCTAGCAGTTCCATGACACGGTTTCCTGTCATTTCAGGATTTCCTCTCACCTTTGGGCAAAGGGCTAGGCTATTACCTAATTTTTCCAAGTGGAAGAACATTTCCCATACGTATGTCACTTTCGAAAGCCAAGTTCACTTTTGATGACACTCATGGTTTTCCCTCCAGAGACACCCTTCCTGAATCTAACTCCAGATTACTTATTAACTGCTGTACCCCCCAGCCCTGTCATCTGCAGTGCATAGGGAGAGGTGTTCCATGTTTACTGTCGTTAATCGACGTCAACTGGCAGGACAACAGGCGATGTCGCACTAAGTCAGACGCCAATGCTATCCTGCTGGGAGGATTTATCTGTCAATACACCACGACCTTCAGACCAATTTCCAGTCATTTCTAAATGCACCAGACAACCTTAGTTTCTGCCACTAAGCACCTTGTGGTGCTTTGCAGATTGACCGACTCTCCCAAGACAAACCATTGCCCTTCTACAAATTTTAAACTTCCACATTTCTTGGGTTTTATTAGTTGCCATTACATGAAGAAAAACTAGTACGTTTGTTTACACTGCACCAGTGGTTTGGCTTATAAATAACATGTTTACAGAGTGAGCAGAGAAAGGAGTTAGGTTGTTTGGGTTCTTTATGACTGCAAACAACAGCGTAATTTGCAACCCCAGAAGGAAACAATACCACCCAAACACTTAGTGAACTTCAGACTTCGTCTCAGTGAAAAGCCACAGAAGTCATAATGCACCACAACATGTAAGAGAGCAGACCAGCAGAATGTTTTTCAAAAGCTTGCTGCTAGTGGTTATCATGGAACGGTTAGCAAAAGTCTAGCCATGCAAATGATCTTCATGGGACAGAAAAATTAAAATAATCTTAGGGAATTGAATTCTTCAAAAAAAACCCAAAAACAACCAAAAAAAAGAAGAAACTAAGCAGATTACTAGCCCTTAGAGATCATTAAAAAGCAAGCTTCAGATATTAAGATAGAAACATACATATAGTGTAGAAAAGGTAGAAGGGTGTTTTAATGTTCAATATAAAAGTGAAAGACAAATATAAAAAAATAAAATATAATAAAAGACAAAGATTATTCTTAAGGTCTCATGTGTAATGACAAGCACCAAAAAGGTAAAAGAAAAACAGTAAGAGCTCACTGCTGCATGACACTGTCGCAAGCCTTGAGGGTAGAAAGGTTTTACAGAGGGATCTGGACAGGCTGGATGGATGGGCCGAGGCCAAGTGCCGGGTTCTGCACTTGGGTCACAACCCCGTGCAGCGCTACAGGCTTGGGGAAGAGTGGCTGGAGCTGCCTGGCAGAAAAGGACCTGGGTGTGCTGGTTAACTGTCAGCTTAAAATGAGCCAGCAGTGTGCCCCAGCAGCCAAGGTGGCATTAGGAACAGTGCAATGAGTAAGACTTGGGAGGTGATCATCCCCCTCTACTCAGCACCGATGAGGCCCCATCTCAAGTACTGTGTCCAGTTTTAGGCCCCTTACCACAAAAAAAGACATCTCGGTGCTGGGGCGAGTCCAGAGAAGGACAATGAAGCTGGTGAGGGCTCTAGAGAGTAAGCCTTATGAGGAGAGGCTGAGGGAGCTGGGGTTGTTCAGCATAGAAAAAACAAGGATAAGGGTAGACCTTTATTGCTCTCTACAACTACCTGAAAGCAGGTTGTAGAGAGGGGGTCAGTCTCTTCTCCAAAGTCACAGGCAACAGGACAAGAGCCCTGTTAATTACTATGAAGTACTTCTTCGGCTTTATTTATAGAGGTAGCAGACAATACAAAAGAAATCAAACCATCCTGAATCCCCTAACTGATAGTTATGGCAAATTCAGTTTTTTCTACACCTTAATCTACATTAAAGGAGACCCTAGAAATAACTGAAAATTGGAAAGGAGTAATCATATATAAGCAGCATTACGCTACACAAGTGTTTTCATATCAAACCAAAGTACATTAGATCTGCAGTCAAAGGAAAAGAAAGTGTGAGACTTGCTATGAGAAATTCTAAAAAGTCTTCAGGTTTTTTTTTTTTTATTTTCAGAACACTGGTAGTAACAAGGTCACAGATCTGCAATGCATACTTATATATGGTAAATAAGCATTAACTGTTTATGAGCATTAACTGTTATAAGCATTAACTGTTCTCATGGAGCAAATCCTCCTGGAATCTCTGTTAAGGCACATGGAAAATAAGGAGGTGATTGGAGACAGCCAACATGGCTTCACCAAAGGCAAATCCTGCCTGACAAACTTGATGGCCTTCTACGATACTGCCACGAACTTGGTGGACAAAGGCAGAGCAACAGACGTCATCTACCTGGACTTAAGCAAAGCATTTGACACTGTCCCGCATGACCTCCTAGTCTCCAAATTAGAGAGTCATGGGTTCGATGAATGGACCACTCGGTGGATAAGGAACTGGCTTGATGGCCACTTTCAAAGGGTTGTGGCCAACAGTTCAATGTCCAAGTGGCGGCCAGTGACGAGTGATGTCCCGTGAGGATCAGTACTGGGACCAGTACTATTTAACATCTTTGTCGGAGACATGGACAGTGGGATAGAGTGCACCCTCAGCAAATTTGCCGATGACACCAAGCTCGGTGGCGCGGTTGACACGCNTTAGAGGGATGGAGCACCTTTCCTATGAGGACAGGCTGAGAGAGCTGGGGCTGTTCAGCCTGGAGAAGGCTCCGGGGAGACATTATGGCAGCCTTCCAGTATCTGAAGGGAGACTACAGGAGAGCTGGAGAGGGACTCTTTGTCAGGAAGTCTAGTGATAGGACAAGGGGTGATGTTTTAAATTGGAAGAAGGGAGATTTAGATCAGATATTAGGAAGAAGTTCTTTCCTGTGAAGGTGGTGAGGCACTCGAACAGGTTGCCCCGAGAAGTTGTTGATGCCCCATCTCTGGAAGTGTTCAAGGCCAGGCTGGATGGGGCTTTGAGCAACCTGCTCTAGTGGGAGGTGTCCCTGCCCATGGCAGCGGGGTTGGAACTGGATGATCTTTAAGGTCCCTTCCAACTCTAACCATTCTATGATTCTATGAATTGTATTGTGGGTCCTCTTTTTTTTTGCACAGAAAAGAAACAACAGGCATAAGGGTAATGACCACTTCGTATTTTGACCCTGTTTGTAAACTCTTTAAGAGAAGTTACAAGTTTTTCTTTCAGCAAATTATTACAGCTGGTTTAGCTCTTCCTTTTTGTGACATGACTCTGTATTTACTCTTGACTTTCATGTTGCTTTCCAAGTGGCAATACAACAGTCACGTAATAATGACTTTGGAACAATTACACAGAGGTTTTATTCCTGAGCAATGGGAAGTTACTACATGTATGCAAGAAATAACTATGCTTATAGATTCAATTTTCAAATCTTAACACAACAAATACTGCTCTTAATATAAAACAAAAATATTTATTTATACAAAATCCCTGACAAGCATCTTAATATATACCGCCAACATTTATTTTCAAGGACCTTAGATGTCAAATCAGGCACACTGAACCAATTTTCTGGTTTACAATTTTACTTTCCTAGCTGGGCCTCTTCTAACTAAACTCTGAAGTGAACAGCACACTGTTCAGAGAACTGTTTTGTCTCAGTGATAAGACCCAACTATACCAAGGGATGGTATGCAGACAGGCCCTTGCTTATCCTTATTGCTGGAACAACCAAGGTCAGGTAATTTTGTTATTTGCCCTGTTGGAGGGTCGGAAGCATCAAAGGGTCCCACCTGCAAGGACGAGCGGACAGGACAAGTGACCCAAAAACTGACCAGCAGGGGTATTCTATCCCATCCGCATCATGCTCAGTATAAAAGCCGAGGGATGAAAGGGTCAAGTCCCTTCTTCCTCTTTCTTCAATG